>JAODUO010002575.1:15000-23265 GCA_025642075.2 Ridgeia piscesae
CAACACCTGAAGGAGCAGATCTCTCTTGACTCAGAGCTTAGTCAGTTTTTCTTTCACGTCCATCTCTATCTCGGTGTTCAATGTCATTGTCCTCATGTCCTCTGTCTTGTGTCATGGTCTACATCAGTTGTCCATAATGTCATCCTCATTTGTCCCCATCTCCTTTCTCTTCAGTTCCCACGGCTTCATAGTCAGGGTTGTCCACCAGTATACGACCGTCTGTGTTACCAGTGTCCTCATCTCCTGTCTGTTTTGTTTCTACTGATGCATAGTCTGCATTGTCCACCATCACCATCACGTCTGAGGCACCCGTGCCGCCCGTACCACTTGCCAGACCACCTATGCCGTCATAGTCATCATTGTCCACCATCAACATACCATTCTGCGTCTCACCTGTGCCGCTTTTGTCTGTACCACCAATACCACTTGCCAGACCACCTATGCCATCATAGTCGTCATTGTCCACCATCACCATACCGTTCTGCTTCTCTTCCATCCCACATTTTCCTCCTTCTTCATCTGAAGACACAGACTTCACAGTAAGCGTTCTCTGCGGTAGTCCTGGTCCAATGGCTGTGTTGCACTGTCCACCTGCTGAGCCATTCATCATTGCTGTGTCACGTGACTGACCCTCTGGCATGTCCAGTTCGTCAAGGTCAATGTAGTCATAGTCAGGGTTACCCCCATGGTTGTGGGTGTCTCCAGGATGACCCACAAACACAGACCCTATGTTTGAGTAGACGTTGGTGGTTTGTCTCATGTTGTTGGTTCTGTGTTGTCTCAACAGGTCTGTCCCTCCTGTGTCACTTCTACCTCGGTTGAGTCTCCTGGAACAGTCAACCAGTCAACATCAGGGGACAGCTTCACTTAACATCATTATCAGCTCTTAAGATGGTTTTGCTCTTTGAAATCAATGTTGCTCGTTAACAATGGTTGATCTTTTATATTTAAAATTGTCAACACCTGGCTGTGCCACTATCACTTTTTAATGGTGTGTCATCGAATGTATCCTTGGTAATATGATTGCACATTTTTGTATACTGAAAATGCCCCATCATTATTATATAACAATGGGTTCTGTTTTAAGACGTATTTCCTTTTGAGCTAATTAGCTTAGAGAAATGGTCCCAAAGTCTTCTCTTTTGTCTAACTAATTGTCTTGTTCAGAACACTTGCACTATCGATTCACTATGAATACTTTATTAATTTGCATCTTGTGAAAATCATCATTACCTGTAGGCGGATCACCTTAATGACTCTGTATTCATGATATTACACATTACACTGAGCTATAAGAATGACTATATACTCATTGTTACACATAGCTGGATGACCTTAATGTCTATGTATTCATTATTACCAACCACACATAGCTAATGTAGAATAAAAATGTAATAAAAATCATTATTACATGTAATTGGACTAACATATTCGCTATGTACATGCTGTTACACATAGCCGATGATTATATTTTCATTATTATACAGCTGGACTACTGTAATGACTATATAATATACAGTGTACCCTCCGGGGGTATTCATTATTACACATTGCTGAGGACTACCATAATGATTATATATTTGAAAACAAAATCGGGGCATAATACAAATCTTTAAAAAATATAGTTGTACTTAATGTTTGCGGACAGAATAATGTTTGTGTCTGAAAACACATAAGTATTTGGAGATTGTATGTTTTTGTATACATGACAATCTTTTATACTGTATGTTTTTGGAGAGCAGAGAGTGAAATAAATTCAGTTATTACAAACATTAGTTTATTTAAAATAAATGGAATACATTGTTGGAGTAATGAAACAGGAAAGCTATTTTGTATATCTTCCATGTCATTAGGCATTGTTCTTATAGTTGACACTTACCTGTATATGACAAAGATGACAAATGCAGCAAGAACAAGAACAGCCACTAGTCCAACAGCCAGTCCAACGATGAGGCCTATCCCTGTCACATGTGGAAAAGTGGCATAGCACCAATAGTAGCATCATGACATAAATCATGTGCATTACTAACTGAAACCAGGCATTAAACCAGGCATTAAGTCACAGAAACATATTCTGCATACAAACCAAAAATAACTGTGCCTTTGTATGATATATTTAATTTTGTGGGTTTTTTTAAACATTTTTATAATTCCATCTTTCAATGTCTGGTTTACCTACCACAACAAATAACCCAAAGCAAGTTAACATGAAATGTCTAGTTGATATTGGTATTGGATTTCTTTATGGTAATTGTCAGAGAACTCTTGGCATAAGGAATATGACAACTTTTGAATCCACATTGTGATCCACGCTGGGTTATTTGCCCATGGACATAATAAATATCATGATCAAATATGATCCGTGGAAACGGATGTCCTGATGATGGAATACAGCAGTTGTTTTTGAATTTAAATTAGTAATAGACAGAAATGCAATTATAAAATAGCTTAGGACATAAATGTGTACCTGAAGAAGATTTGCCTGATGTCTTTCCTGCTTTTGTTCTGCTGTGACCTTCAGTTGATGTGTTTTCAAGGTGATGGGTTGTTGTGGTTGTCATCACAGGTTTTGTTGTTGTTGTTGTTGTTGTTTGGGCTCTTGCAGGTGGGATGTGACAGGTTGGCTTTCTCCCAGCCTGTACTCCACTCATGTCACAGTCTTTGTAGTCTTGCCAGTCTGGTCTAATGCATGTGCTATATGGTTCTGAAACTAAAATTGGGTCAAACAGAATAAATAACATTTCACAGTTGATTATTAGGTCCACAACACACTATTGAGATGATTTCCAGTTTTATCAAATGCAATTTAAATGGATTTATAACATTATTTCAAATAAATTAAAGTTATTCTGCTGTTTATGTATAAACAATTATGCAGTATATCATCAAAAGGCTAATGTCCATTGAAAACACCCAGGGTGTTCTAGTCTGCATTGCAATCTTGACAAAGCTCCCACAGAATGGCCAGTAGATTCTGATATTCCCAACAATAATAAAACCTGGATGTTTGGTTTAACCTCTCTCAAAATCTTGTCATCTATCACACAGCCAACATAGCACTACTGGGTAGTTTCATAAAGTGTATAGGTATATGTGTATGTGTGATTAAAACGTTACCAATATGATACAATTGCTAAAATAGGGATATATTTCGTCCAGCAGGGATTAAAAACGTTTTGCTCACAGCACCAGGCAGCATGTAAACGTTGTCCAGTCACATCTGGACAATGTCATGTTAGATAAGACGACAGTGAAGCTGGGGCTGGCCCAATACAGTTACCTCTAGGGAATGTGACAGCACAGGTTCTATTAAGCCCTACATCACTACACATTAGAGTAACAGAAGGGGTTGGGTATAGCCGGGGAGCTAATTACTACCTGGCAACGCATATCATGAGATTTAACTTTTTTTCCCTCTGTCGCCAGAGGAAGTTTGTTTTGCCAGTAGAACTACTCCTGCCCATTTTTCCTAAACAAAAATGCCCTCCCACCTACCCCATCTGCTCCAGCTTGGCTTTGTATCAATTCTACATGACAATTACTTGCAGTTGATGTAAGTGCATACTTTTGTTATGTTATGCACTGATGGGTAGTTACAACTTCCAATGGGTTTTAGGGCAAAGACATGCGCTGACGTCGATGTACCTATCACTTTCCTCTTGTATTTCCACACATGGACTTTTATGTGAGCTACTGTTTGAATTATGTGGTGCACTGTTGGTAGTTAGAGGAAATGCGCCCCTACATATGTTAGGGTTACAGAATAGACGCATTGAGCAGTTCATACACAAATGTATGGGCGGCTCCCCCACCTTCTGGTGTAAAGTCTTAGTATTTCTTGTTACATATATATCTGGGTGATTCCATTGTACATAATTTTATTGTTGTGCTGGTTTCTGGTCCCCACATTTATTTTGATTAGATATCTCTTAAAATGTTGCTTATTAATCTGATGTCATCCCCATTGACTTACATGTTATGACATATATGCTTTTAGGGGGTTTGCTTTTATTATCTAGGCCATTATGCTCATTGTCTTGTTTAGTATTTGACTTTACTTTTTATGTGCAATTAAAGGGCATTAATTGTCATTTACCATCCACATCTGTTTCTGTTTTTTCTTGCTATGTCTCACTCCATAAACCGAGCAAAGGGCAGCAGGCTCCCATTACATTTACAGTGTTCATTAACGGTGAGTAAGATAATCTTGGTTCATAAAACATTGTGTTCTACTTGGTACATGTGAATGTATTGACATGCATATGCATACATTCACGGAAACACACAGGTTCTAATGGTCTTGTTTCACCCACCAGTATCACAGTGATATGTTGTGATGTTCAAATGGCACGTGTCAATGTCTTCATGTAGCCCATAGCAGCACTGATATTTTGATATAACAGAACTCCTGCACTTCTTTGTGAACAGCTTTAGTAAACTGTCTTTGTGGTCATATTGTAGGTGTCTGCAGGTCATAGGTTCTTCATTACTGATGCATATGGCGACTAACAGATCTGTCAAGAAAAAAGGTTAATAAACTGTATCAGTATCTTTTATATTTCACTGAAATGACTTATATGTTTACTCATATATAGATTATTATTTGTTTTGACAACAGTTTTTATTCAGATCACTAATGTTAGTAAAAATGTAATATGTAGTAAATGTGATTAATAGTAAATTGGTTACTTTCTCATAATTTATAGTGAATTAATGGTTGCTTTTTAGAATTTAGCAAGTTTATTATGAAAATTGTTTCATTGTGTTAATAAAATTGTTTACATATATTATTACACAGTGTTTAATATACAGTGTATATATATATATATATATATATATATATATATATATATATATATATATATATATATATACATACAATATATATATATATATATATAATGTATGTATATATATATATATATATATATATATATATATATATATATATACATACAATATATATATATATATATATATATATAAAGTATGTATATATATATATATATATATATATATATATATATATATACATACAATATATATATATATATATATATAATGTATACACATCCTGTATATTATTGTATAATATCATCTTCAATTTACAAAAATGCTGTATCATGAAAGTACTTATTGAGTACTTACCCATATTTATGCTGGACACAAATGTTACTATCAAGTAACATATACATAATACATAGTTGAACAGCTTCATTTCTTCAGTGAGTAGAATGATTATCTGTTGAGAAATATACATTTGTAAATATATATATATATATATTTATTGCAGCTATTAATAATTCAACATCTATGCTATAGAATAGGTCAGAAACAAACTTGAATTTATTTAATCAAACAAATGTATCTGGCATATCAATCCGTCTGTTGACAACTTGACTATTGCATATCATCATGTTGTATTTAACTACTGCTTTATAGTCTTCAAGCACCTCTGAGCTTCGTTTCCAAAGATCTTCAATTTAGGTACCAAAATAAAACGTTATTATTTCATTAGGAAGAGTCAACGCATCAAACACAATTGTTTTGAGACTAAAATTATAATATTTTCTCTGCCTGGAAAGTATTACCAGGTAATTGATCACTTTAAATTAATGGTCCATTACATTACATTTGTCAACATTTTTTAAAATAGTGTCACAATCAAAGTCCTTATATATTTAAATGGACCCACTATCAAAGACAACCAAGAGTTGTGTTAACACATACTTGTTGACCATTGCCCATGTCTATCAATAGCTGTGTTAACACACATTACAATGGTTATCACTGCCAGCATGACCTCCATTGGTGCATTAAAATTATATCAGAATCAGTGCGCCTCAATGGCTGCATTAACACAAGACGGTATCATAACTTGGATTAACATACATTAATATGATATTGCAATAACTGTTCTTCAGTGGCTGTGTTAACACACATTACAGTGTTGTCTCTCTCAGTGTAATTATGTAGTTGTGTTAACACATAGTAAGATGATATTCACAACTTGGGTTAAAACACATTAAATTGTATCACTGTTATTGTTGTTAAAAGGCTGTGTTAAATAAAATCATTGTCACGTTGTTCAATGGCCTGTGTTAACCCATTTAAAAATTATATCACTGACAGTGTCATTTGCTTGCTGTGTTAACACACATTGAAATGGTAGCACAACCAGTATGCTTCATTAGCACTATTCATGGCTGTGTTAACACATATTAACATGGTGTCACATGCAAAATCCCTTAGTGGCTGTGCTAAGATAGTAAGAAGGTCTCATTGTGAAAGTCCTTCACCACAGGCTATAACTGTGACTGTCAAAGTCAACAACAAAGTGTGTCACTAATGGTGTAACAGATAGACATCATGCAAAAGTATACTAACAGTAGATGTTCCTGTAACTTCACAAGGCCAATAACACTTCACCGTAGACAATTATACCAGTTAAAATGAAGTTAGCAGTGCATTTGCTGACGACAACATTCTTACCGTGTATGTAAGTAGTTTGATCACTTCCGAGGCCTGCAGCCATGTTTGCGATGACACAAATAACACAAATAACACGGTCTGTGCCCACAGTCACATCCAACTGGGCCATAAGGAAAGAGCCTATTGAACCAAAACGGTGTAGTCCCCGTAACCTATAATTACTGACAGCACTTCTGATTGGTTGGTGGACGGCACTGGAGGGTTTCAGCATGACAGTGCAAGTTACAGTTATTCAAATAAGCCACTGTAAGTTGCTGATATTGTGGGTCAAAGTAGCAGGGGCCTGGTTTTTATGAATATTGATCAATCAGGTGTTTGACACTGGTACTCCATTTTAGCTAGTATTGATAAGTCACAGTATCCCTGGAGGGGGGTAGTCATAATATGACTACTATTTTATAGTGTACTATGATTTAGTTGTTAACTCTAGAATTGTGCCATGGTGCAATGTAGGTTAAGTGTTGGTATCACACTGTTATTTTGTAGAGTAGTGTGGGTCAGTTGTTGATTCCTGTGTTATTTCATGGTAGAGTGTGGATCGGTTGTTGATTATATTGATATTTCAGGGTGGAATTTAATAATTTAAGAAACATTATTTATTCACGATAACCTTATAAAATGTACATATTATCTTCCTAAGGGTCTAGCGCAACTGTACATACACTGTACAATTGACTATCTAATAAATTGTGTAATGAATTAAAATGTAGTAAATAAATAAAAAAGTTAAAATTAGAATAACAAATATAAAACAGGATAAATAGCATTTAGCATTTAATAAATATAATAACACGTTTAGTTAAAATGTTCATTGCATCACGGAATGTGGATTAGATGTTGATTTCAGTGTTGTCATGAAGGAATGTAGGTTGGTTGTTGATTCGAGTGTTATTTCATGGTGGAATATGGGTTGTTGTTGTTTCTAGTGTTATCATATGATGGAATGTGGTTTTTTATTCCAGTTTTATTTCATGGAAGAATGTGGGTTGGTTGTTGATACCATGGTTAATTCATGGTGGAATGTGAGTTGTTGTTGATTCCAGTGTTATTTTGTGGTGCAGTATGTGTTGGTTGTTGATTGCTGATTCCAGTGATATTTTATGGTGTTGTTTAGTTTTGTTGTTGATTCCATGATTTCATTTTGCTATGGATTTTTTTATTGATTCCATACGGTGCATGGCGGTTGTCTTCTGGATAAGGTTAATTGTATATCATGGTTATCTTTATTGGTTAGTTATCCTGATTAGTTATTCTAACTGTCTGTATGTTGTATGCAGATGGTAATGTTATCAATGTCTTTAAACAGTGTATAGTACTTAGAGAATAAACTATGCCAATAATCTGTAGAGAGAGCATATATATATATATATATATATATATATATATATATATATATATATATATATATAATATGGGAAGTTATTTTTCAGTACCAAATGACAGAGATTTCAATGACTTATCAGTGGTGTAGTGAAGATGGCAAACTCACTCAGATGTAGAATTAAATGTGATCTGAGAATTCTGCCTTTTCTGAAAATGCTTGATTTAAATTGTTAGCCAAATTTGTGATGTTTCCTGATTCTTTACAATCTCCTTGCTACTGATCAGAATTAAATTTGTACTGTAGTCCTGCACTGGATGAGTGTTACATGTACATGCATTTGTAAGACTTGTGAGGCTTGTGTGAAATGGGCAGTGTCAGTGGCTCCACCTGGTGGAGTAAATCTATTTCAACAAACAACACCATAAGTACAGTACAAGAATCAGAAGTAA
>JAODUO010002576.1:0-30000 GCA_025642075.2 Ridgeia piscesae
AAGTATAGCGATATTAAAAATCTGTATCCCTTACATTACAACATTTTTGGCGAAATATTTGCAATATTATTATATAATATTAATATACAACGCGGGACGAACGCCAACACATTTCTGGAAAATGAAATGCGAAATAGTAACTTAAATAATAATTATCACATTGTTCTTGCAAGTGATGAAAACATCAAGTATTTAGAAGATTTTTTGGTGATCTGTGGGTATGATGTCAAGCATGATTTTAATGCAGCATGCTTTAAGATTAATATTTTGACTTATTGTGAACTTTACAGTAAAGACTAAAGGTTTAAAGGTAGGATAGGTATGGCAGCTATCAGTAATTGTGAGATTTCAGAAGTACACAATATGCAATTAGAAATTACCATTGGCAACATGCCTCGTCATCATTCAAATTGTGCATGCAAAAAGCATATTTACATTTTTAATGACAACAGTGTTTTTCTTTCCATTTAAAACCATACACTTTGAAATACGGTACAGTATTCCAACCAGTATGCCTTAATTTTGCTATCACATTTGCTCAACATTCATGCTCTTCAAACTCTAAAGAATAAAATAGTGATCGACTTATCCAGATGTTAAATATTCATTAACTGTGTCTTATCTGCACTAGACATTGTAATGTGTAATTGGCATAAACCTGTCCAGACCAGCATAGTACACACATTTTTCTGTTATTTAACTAATGAAATCCCAAATTAAATTGTTAGTCTATAATCAAGGAATAGATACATGAATAATAGTCAAGGACTTACTATAAGGGAAGTAGTTTTAGAAAGTACCTAGATCATGCCTTCAAGCTTAAACTAGTTAGCAGTAGCTCGGCCATGTAAAACATCAAGGAGATTATTACACCCATTATTGCACTGACGAAGGGTTGAAATTTGATGTGGTTAGCAGTAGTCAAATTTTCAGTTCAAATACATCAGCACTCCGTTTAATTCAGCTAGGTCAAGTAAGAGACATTGAGAAAGCAACAATTGGCTTGTCTAAGAATTAAGGCTAAGTCTAAGACACCAAGATGATAATGGCTTCCTCCCTCTGATAGGCCTATGAGTCTATAATTAGTGACTGGTGTTGGCCCTAGTGCAAGATGTTCTAATGAAATATAGTAGTGTTTTTGTAAAAATTGGGTTGGGACTCTGCCTTCCTTATAATTTAGTTATTGAATTAGCCTTAGCTATGGGCTTAGCAATTCCTGCAATTGTTCTCTTAAATTGTTTATCTTCTTAAGTAATTGATCATGCATAACAAGATTTGTTTGTCTTAAGAAGTATTTTGATTATGATATGTTTAGCCTTCTAGACAACCGAGGGCACAAAGATTACTGTCAGTGACTGTACATGTCACTTAAAGAGAGAGTCTACCAGGTACGTGTTCATCATTATTATGTGTATGATATGTTTCAAGATGTTATTTGAGCTGTTTTCTAGTCTCTTGACAGGGTTGACACCAACAGTGTGACCCTTATGAAGACACTACTTTGTGCATTTCTACATTGATCCTATTTTAAAGTGGCCATTGTATTCAAATACTTTTTGTACAGTCGCGCCTCGCTATAACGCGACTCGCTATAACGCGAATCGGCTATAACGCGGTCGGTCGTGGACCCCGAATTTCTGCCGCCGGGGGGAAATGGGCGCTACAGCTAACAATAACGCTGTAATTAACTGTCACTTATGTTTATGAAATCCTCATGTTTGTCTTGTACAGGTGTATCTAGAAACAATTTATTGATATTAAGAAATTTAACACAGAAGTACAACTGCGTTGCTGAGTTCGTTGTTTGTTGTGCCCCTGGCTTCTGCTCTGCCGTCGGCTTCGCGGCACCAATCCAATCTTTTTTCAAACCGATCTATTGTGTAACCAGCGCTTGGTTTGTGTGGTAATTTCTTAAGTGTTTGTTTAAAACGTTACCAATTCCTTTGATTGCATTTAATTAACTTTAGGCACAGTAAATTTGGTACAAAGTCCTGTTTGTTTGCGCCGATATCAATCGCGTTTGTCTCCTGCCAGTTCGCTGTGGCTTCGGCGAAGGCGCCCGTTCACTGTGGCTTCCGCGAACGTTTGCCTTCGCCGGCTTGTAAATGGCAATTAAATTGCTTACGAATCGGGCGGTGACAAAAAATAATTATGGTACTGAAATGGCAGGCTAAAGTTATGTTATGTTTTCTTCACTACGTATACGAAAAAACATTTACTTGTGCACAAATATACGAATTCGTCTACTGCGTGTGAACCGCAGTAGCCTCGAAACACCGTGAATTGCATTATAAATCGGCACGGTAAATGTGCGATCTAAATTTATATTTTGGGATTGATTAAAAGATGAAATTAAGCCAACAGTGAGCGCAATTAGTATAAGTATTAATATTTGACCGACTTCGGCAACATGTCAATTCATTTGTGCGTTTCGGCTGCTGAGTTCAAGGTTATTTTAGACCGCGACCGCGTACTGTGTTATCGCTCCGCCTCAGTTCGCATCGCCAGACGAGGCGCGTTGGCTCTGAATTTATTTCAAAACTGTACACCATTCGCAAGATTTACTCAGTTCAACATTCGACAGTGTATATTATTTTAACGTAATACACATTTACGTTGGTTTCAATGTCAGTAAGTTTTATAAATCACGCATACACCGCGCAACCAGCACATTGGCTTTGGTTGCTGTTGTGGCGTTTTGGGGGTGGTGGCGCCCCTGGCGGAATATAATCTATAACGCGCCTAGTTTACAACGCGGTTCCATTTCGTGGACCACAACTATCGCGTTATAACGAGGCGCGACTGTATTATTCAATCAAGCAATGTCATAGTATTTCACATACATATACACGTACTTCTACAAGCACACTCCATACATATACCACACCGCAAACACACAAACACACACATACATACACACATACACACCACACACACTACACACACCACACACAAATTCACCGCAAAGAGAAATTTGTGTTTCTGTCTATGGATGTGTTATGGTAATGCAATGTTTAAGATGCACTCAGGCAAGCTTGAAAGATCTCAAATACTGTAAGGGAGTGATCAAACCAAATTTCACATACACATATGTAATTATTAACCACACATGAAGCATTGCTATAGGTACTGATTTGATACATGTAACATAATATGTGTGTAAACATTGTAAGAAAAACTTGGATCATTTCGTTACAGATTTCATGTTTGTAGAGTCATTAATTTTATAGTCTTTTTGTTTCCTCTTTCTGTCCTAGTATTGCACTACTGGTCTAATGCCAGAATCTTTCACCTTGGATATATCGAACCATTTCAACAGCCTAATCAGCGTTTCTGTTCTTTTAATCTGCAGTTTAATGTGTGCAGTATCAAGGTGGTGATTGCTGCCAACATCCACTCCTCTTCTGTAATGTAAGTACATTATGTGACAGTAGAGTATGGCACAATGTAATTATACCTTGTGACCGTAGAGTATGGCACTATGTAACTATGGCATATGACATTCGAGTACGACACAGTGTAAGTACAGCACGCGTCAGTCGAATATGGCACAATGTAAGTAAGGCATATAACATTCGAGAAAGGCATAATGTAATTATTCATGTGACAGTAACATGACAATGAGTATGGTCCAGTGTGAGTACACCATGTGACAGTAATGAGACGGTAGTATATGGGGAAAATGTGACTACGTCATGTGATGATAGAGAGTGCAGCACAGTACAAGTTCATTATGTGATGACAACTTATTCTGTTATTACTTGTTCTCTGACTTTTCTTGTATGCAGTAGACATGTCTGACCTGAGTATTGTTGTATATAATCGACAGGTTTGTCCGATATCTATATAGTTGTATGTAATAGATAGTTCCATCCTATGTTAGAATTGTTGTACATTAAAGATAGGTGTGATGAAAGTGAGTGTTGCTGTGTTCAGAGATGGCAGTGCCAAAGCTGAGGTGATTGGCACAGGGGGTGTAGAATAGGAGGAGTCTCAGGGGGTATTTCAGTTCCTCCACTGTTAGGCGAAGAAACAAGTGGTGCTCGTGATGAACAGAGAATCCATGTTGATCTGGCAACAGACTAGTCTCTCTGTCCCTGCCTGCCTGCCTGCCTGCCTGCGTGCCTGCCTGCCTGCCTGCCTGCCTGCCTGCCTGCCTGCCTGCCTGCCTGCCTGCCTGCCTGCCTGCCTGCCTGCCTGCCTGCCTGCCTGCCTGCCTGCCTGCCTGCCTGCCTGCCTGCCTGCCTGCCTGCCTGCCTGCCTGCCTGCCTGCCTGCCTGCCTGCCTGCCTGCCTGCCAGACAGACAGACAGACAGACAGCAAGTGACTGTGGCAACTACAGAGATGTCAATGTCATTATACATTGCATAACAGAATGATGCTATGGTGACAGACTTTCTAGATATATTGTTACTCATCTAATGACAGAATAATGTTCTAGTGCCAAATAATTTACAAAACACAATACTAATGGATACAGATTCTGATCAGCTTGCTAATCTACTCATTTTTACCAATCCCAAATGTGACTTTAATAGTGACCTTGATGGTGAAAATGAGCATAGATGATTAAGCTCATGTGTGATACATCCTAGTTACAGTAATGCTTTCATTAATGAACTAGCTATTGTCAGTGCATTGTTTACAATTTCCTGGCTGTTCCGTGTTTGTATCAGCTGAGCAACTGGCAACATCACCAGTCAGTTGGCTGTTCTTACCAGCTCTTTATCATCCTGTGTCAGAGCTCTAAAATCACACTACTTCCAACATCATTTTGTTTTCCCATTTTAACTCCACTTCCTTTCTTATGATACAAAAATATTATTGTGTTGGAAACAGTGTTTTTAAAGTGTCATAAGATAACTGTTGGATGTATTCTGTAGGATATGCTCAGTTATTAACAAACGCATGCATGTACATACACATATGGAGGCATGCAGGCACACACATGTACACAAACACACACACACACACACACACACACACACACACACACACACACACACACACACACACACACACACACACACACACACACACAGATGTAGACATAATCAGTTGTTTACATTGTGTTGTTTTTTCTGGAATAATTTGATTGTGGTGATGTACAGATTCAGCTATGTGGTAAATTTCTAAATGTGGCTCCTCAATAGCACCTACCACTGTTTTAGAGGAGTCTTTGTAGTTACAGGCTATAAAGGTGTCAATGTGTTGCAGGATCTGTCCGTGTCAGTGTTGCAGGCTCAAACAATGTCACATATTGCAGGTTGTAAAAGTGTCAGTGTTTTTCAGGCTGTCAAAATGTCAGTATGTTGCAATCTCTAACAGTGTCAGTGTGTTGCAAGCTGTCACAATGTCATTGTGTTGCAGGCATTAACATTTGTAAGTGTGTTGCAGGCTGTCACAATGTCAGTGTGTTGCAAGCTCTAACAGTGTCAGCATGTTGCATGCATTAACATTTGGCAGTGGGTTGCAGGCTTAAACAGTGTCAAAGTGGTGCAAGTTCTAACAAGATGATAACTCTGACCTGTTGCCATGGTGATGTGGTCATGATGTTGGACCCTCTTCTATCAAGGCTTGCTATGCAAGGTTTGCTATGCCGACATATTGCCATGGTGATTAGCTATGTTTGCACACAATCCCATGGCAATCACAAAACTGGTATATGTATAAGAGATCCTCTTTTTTGACTTACCTATATATATGCCTCAATGATCTGGGACAATGTAAGTGATCTATTACTCGAGTACTAACCAAGTCAATGTTTAAATTGTTCCTAGTCCGTCAGAATGATTCCTGAATAGTTCTGTTGATTATTTGCTCATCTCTCATGCTGGTGAGTAACGTTGAAGTCTGAATGCGTAATATGTATATTTTCCCATTCAATTTTTGTGTAGTGGGCTTCATTCTACAACCGTTTTTTGAAATTAAAAATTCTTTACAATTTTACACTACTGGTGGGGTTACCAGCTCCTAGGGTTTTTTCATTTACTATTTTATTCTTATGACTACAACATGTGTTTAGTTACTTTATTAAGTTCAGAATAAACAAAATAGCAATTTGAAAGATTCTGCCTGCAACTCATTCAAATTATAAACAGAACATCCAGTTTCAAGACTGTTTTAGAGGAGTCTTTGTAGTTACAGGCTATAAAGGTGTCAATGTGTTGCAGGATCTGTCCGTGTCAGTGTTGCAGGCTCAAACAATGTCACATATTGCAGGTTATAAAAGTGTCAGTGTTTTTACACAGCAGTCAGAGGCTACACTCAGTCGGAAGTGCATCAAACATCGCTGAAAAGGATCCATCATCGTGAATTGACAACCAAGTTGATCGTGTGGAACGAAGTAGACGGCATCTCTCACCAAGTTTACTGTTTCAGCAGGAGGGTGGAATTGCTACGGGTAAATTTAAGAACATCAGCCGAATGCCATACTAATCATGCGTATTACGAGTAAATGAAATAGCTTAAAAGTATTTTGTTTTCGTGTCTATTTCAGATACATTATGACCAACATGTCGCCAAGAAGTACCACTGGGTTGACTTGCAAGTCAAGGCAAACTGATATCAATTACAAGGTCTGCGCTGTGGTCTTTTGTAATGGAGCTACTGTTTCTTTAAATATTCAAAAGGAGTCTACAAATGGAACTCTGACCCTGAACCAAAGTTGTGTAGCATCAACAGAATACATGTACACTGAATGTAGTATTGTATATTCCACTGATAGTATTGTATACTGATAGTATTGTATACTTCCGCTGATAGTATTGTATACTTCCACTGATAGTATTGTATACTAAATTTTAAATCATTAGAAAGCCCTGCATCTCCCCGTTACGATTATTCCTGTCATAGAGTTGCGAGCTGGTGCAGTTTGCATTAATCCAAGGTCACCATCAAACAATCGATTTTAGAAATTGGGCACTTCTGAAAACTTCTTCATATTTAAACGGCTTCATAGCTATATTATTTGATTAGGTTAAAGTATCGACCTAAAGATTTCCTCTTATATGGCTTCAACCTCAGGCACCAAACCTTCGTCATCTGTTGATATCTACATATTATAAATAACCACAATAACAACGACAGATTATGTGCACAGCTTTGACTTCAAAAGCTTGATTTTACATTTTGTTACATTTTTATTTTTATATGCAGACAATTTCCAAGTGTTCCCAAATCTTATGGTAACCATAATGACTGTTGCTATGACAACTGTAGCCATAACAGCCATCATAAATGTAAAGCCAATCATGTAATTGTTATTCAATACTGTATATGTCAACTATGATGATTTCATTAGTAATATTAACTGGTTAATCTTGGTGCATATTTGATATTCAATGTAAAATTAATCCCATTTTATAGTTACAAGCTCTGTGTCATATTTGTGGTAGCAATGTCTAAGTAGACGAGTAACATTTTGTATATTCCCATGAGAAGCATTCTGACCTATAATAATAATATATTTTATTTAATATAGCGCCACATCCAATTTCAAATTGTTCGTGGTGCTTTACATATATTAAAATCTAAAAATAAAATAGACACAAGAAGAAAAACACAAATATACTAGTGACATAAAAATTATAAAAATAAAATTTCATATAAATATAATAACACGAATTATTAAAGCAGAATAAATGTATTATATGTATAATAAATATATAAATAGGTTAAATAAAATATCGATAAACGTACACAAACATTAAATTAAGTCGCGAGAACATCAGAAAGAACTGTGTCTTTAGGCTTGCCTTGAAGGTGGCTAAACAGGCAGACATCTTAATGTTACTAGGTACAGTATGTTTCAGACTTGAATAACAAAGACCAAGATGCTCCGTATTTCTACACACATGACTTGTATATTCATAACTTTAAATCCATCCGTTTGAAGTATTATTCAGCTGTAAAAATTACATTTCCAACACCATCTCCAGTCGCATTTCTGCATCCAAGAATACACTGATGCCACCATCAGCAACATCACCGGTCAGTCGGCAGTTCTTACCAGCTCTTTATCATCCTGTTTCAGAGCTCTAAAATCACACTACTTCTGTCACAATTTTTTTCCTATTTCACACTCCATTTTCTTTTTTATGATACACAAAATATTAATGTGTAGGAAACTGTTTTTAAAAGTGTTGTCGCATAAGTGTTGGATGTATGCTGTAGCATATTCTCAGTTATTAACAAACACATGCAGGAACATACACACATATGCAGGCACACACATGTACACAAACACACATACAACACACACACACACACACACACACACACACACACACACACACACACACACAGACAAACACTCACATGCATATAAACACACGTTGTCACACACACACACACACACACACACACACACACAACACACACACACGCAACAAAAACTCACACACACACACACACACACAAACACACACACAGACAAACATAAACACCGTGAAGCTTTGTTCCAGCGCTGAGCACACAAACACAAACATACATGTAAGCACACACATTCAAGCCCAGCCACCTGCACAGACACACACACTCACACCACCACCACACACCCACACCTATTTCTTACACACAGACAAACACACTCCTTATGTGCTTTTCACACATTCTAAGCCCATACACACACAGGCACCTGCTGCCACCCCACACCACACACACACTCACACACTCACACACACACAGAGACAACACACACACAGACAAAAACACACATACATGTAAACACACACACACTCAAACCCATACATACACAGACACTCACACACACACACACACAGAGACGACACTCTCACCCAGCATAAGCACACACACACTGAACCTCAAACCCATACCTACACACATACACACACACACACACACACACAGTACAGTCACACACACAAACACACAGACAAACACACACATACATGTGAAACACACACAATTCAAACTACTTTCCTACACAAGGCACACACTCACCACCACCCCACACACACAACACACACACACACACACAGACAAACACACATATGCATGTAAGCACACACACATTATTTATACATGCAGCACACCTCACACCACCACCCCACACACACTTTACACACTGAACACACACACAGACAAAAACACACATACATGTAAACACACACACACTCAAACACATACATACACACATATACACACACTCACACCACACCCCCACACACACAACACACACACAGACAAACACACACTCATACATGTAAACACAAACACACACACACTCAAACCCATACATACACACACAGACACACCCACACACACACACACAGTACAGTCACACACACACACACACACACACACACACACACACACACATGAATGTACAAAACACATTTATGTACTTTTGACAACACACCTGTCCATCTCTGCTCCTGACACAGCTGGTCCACCAAACGACCCGATGTACCTGTCTGTCCCTGTTGTCCCCTGATCCCATCCGTCTCTTCCCTCCAGCTGCAGTCCCAGGAGGAACTGTCCAGCCGGGAACATAAACTAGAGGACACACTGCGAGAACTCAAGGACGATATCAAAACAGTGAGTGACACTCTTGATCTGCCTGGTCCGCGGCTCACACTTCTCTTTCTCTTCCTCTGTCACTGCTGTTGTCTCTTATGTTGTTGTCATCACTGCTGTTGTCTCTTACGTTCTTAATACCAACCGAGGACGTCCTCGGTTGGGACCCTGCCCTCGGTTAGAAGGTGTGTATTCATGTGTAAATCCTCGGTTGTCACCATACACACACACACACACACACACACACACACACACGTAAACACACACACACACACACACACACACACACACACACACACACACACACACACACATGAATGTACAAAACACATTTATATGTACTTTTGACAACACACCTGTCCATCTCTGCTCCTAACACAGCTGGTTGTGGTCCACCAAACGACCCGATGTACCTGTCTGTCCCTGTTGTACCCTGATCCCATCCGTCTCTTCCCTCCAGCTGCAGTCCCAGGAGGAACTGTCCAGCCGGGAACATAAACTAGAGGACACACTGCGAGAACTCAAGGACGATATCAAAACAGTGAGTGACACTCTTGATCTGCCTGGTCCGCGGCTCACACTTCTCTTTCTCTTCCTCTGTCACTGCTGTTGTCTCTTATGTTGTTGTCATCACTGCTGTTGTCTCTTACGTTCTTAATACCAACCGAGGACGTCCTCGGTTGGGACCCTGCCCTCGGTTGAGTGTAATTCATGTGTAATCTATCAGGTTGTCTTTTATACACACACACACACAGACAAACACACATACATGTAAACACACACTCAAACCCATACATACACAGACACACACACTCACACACACACACACACACACACACACAACACACACACACAGACAAACACACACACACATACTCACACACAGACAAACATACACACACACACACACACACACACAAACACACACACACACCTACACACAATACATACAGACACACACTCAAACCCATACATACACACACACACACACACACACACACACACACACACACACACACACACACACACACACACACACTCAAAGCCATACATACAGACACCTCAAACACACACACACACACACACACACACACACACACACACACACACACACACACACATGAATGTACAAAACACATTTATGTACTTTTGACAAAACACCTGTCCATCTCTGCTCCTGACACAGCTGGTTGTGGTCCACCAAACGACCCGATGTACCTGTCTGTCCCTGTTGTACCCTGATCCCATCTGTCTCTTCCCTCCAGCCGCAGTCCCAGGAGGAACTGTCCAGCTGGGAACATAAACTGGAGGACACACTGCGAAAACTCAAGGACGATATCAAAACAGTGAGTGACACTCTTGATCTGCCTGGTCCGCGGCTCACACTTCTCTTTCTCTTCCTCTGTCACTGCTGTTGTCTCTTACGTTGTTGTCATCACTGCTGTTGTCTCTTACGTTGTTGTCATCACTGCTGTTTTCTGTCTAGATGTTGGAGAACATAAAACAATCCTAGAGAGACATCAACATCTATTTTCACGATATGCAAACTGAAATTGGTCAAGCAGTGGATCGATAATTGAATTAAGAAACTGGAGGACCAAGCGTTTAAACAAGAGGCTGTAGAATGGTTGGGAACAGGGATGATAGTTGACTTTTTGAAGTAATGGGGATTTTATAATGGGAAATAGCCACGACACCCTATCACCATTTTACCCTATTGCCAGGTACCCCATCAGCCTGTCACCCTATTGCCTGGACACCCTATCTCACTCTCAACCTATCTCACTCTCATCCTATCTCACTCACACCCTATCTCACTCACCATATATCATCCTGTCTCACTCACACCCTATCTCACCCTCTCTCCGTCTCACCCTATCTCACTCACACCCTATCTCGCTCACACCCTATCTCGCTCACACCCTATCTCACTCACACGCTATCTCACTCTAACCCTATCTAACTCACACCCTATCTCACTCTCAACCTATCTCACTCTCACCCTATCTCACTCTCACCCTATCTCACTCACACCCTATTTCACTCTCAACTTATCTCACTCTCACCCTATCTCACTCGCACCCTATCTCACTCACACCCTGTCTCACTCTCACCCTATCTCACTCACACCCTATCTCACTCACACCCTATCTCACTCACACCCTATCTCACTCTCAACCTATCTCACTCTCATCCTATCTCACTCTCACCCTATCTCACTCACACCCTATCTCACTCACACGATATCTCATCCTATCTCACTCACACCCTATCTCACCCTATCTCGCTCTCACCCTATCTCGCTCACACCCTATCTCACTCACACCCTATCTCACTCACACCCTATCTCACCCTATCTCGCTCTCACACTATCTCACTCACACCCTATCTCATTCACACCATATCTCATCCTATCTCACTCACACCCGATCTCACCCTATCTCACTCACACCCGATCTCACCCTATCTCACTCACACCATATCTCACCATATTTTGCTCACACATTCTCTCACTCACACCCTATCTCGCTCACACCCATCTCACTGTCACCCTATCTCACCCTATCTCGCTCTCGCCTTATCTCACTCACATCTTTTCTCACTCACACCCTATCTGTGTGTCACTCTATCGCCCCTGTGCCCAGGAAATGACGGAGGGGATGCTGGAGCTGGAGCGATCCCGCATTGAGACGGCCACAGAGCTGGAGCAACTCCACAACCAGAAGGACAACTTGCAGGAGCATCTGAGCATGGTCATACACACCCTCGTCGTGGTAACTCTCTCGCATGCATGCATGCTTCGTCACACTTCGTCACGCTTGTGTTTCTGTCTTTTTCTTCAGATTTGTAGCACTTTTAAACGATCGTTTCCCAGCGATGAAGAAAAATGTCATCGAAATTTATGTTTTATATTTTATGGAAAACTTGGTTTATTCTCCTTGTTAAAATAATAATATTAACAATGGCTTGATGCAAGAAATACTAGAAGCTACCACTATTGCTGAAAATTACTTGGTTTATTAATATATTGTCTGTGGCAAGGTTCATGGGGATAAAAAAAGTGAAGCATTACATGACTTTGTTGTTACTGTGTATTGCAAAGACAATTTCTCACTATAGTCAGTCACCTTGAGAGTGAAACCTTGAGAGTGAAACATGTTAATGGAATGTTTTTGTGAACTTACAACACGAACTGATCAATGACTGGTGCGTTCTGTTTCAGATCCGGAGTGGGGCCAACACCCCAGTGCCACAGGATGGAACGGCAAAGGGAAACACTAACTACTTTGAAGAGCAACAATACCAGCTGAAGGTGACTAGTTCTGTCAACGTCTCAGAGATGTCACTGACACAATGGTGGAACTTTTATGTAGAGACATATGTGAAGTGGTCAACTGGAAGATTGGCAACTTTCCTGAAACAACTCGAAAATTATCTATTTTGGGTGCATTGCCTGCCTTGATGGCCCTGGTTTATGTTTTATAGCATTGACTGGTTTTAAATTGTTCTGTTTGAAGCTGTATTTTTAAAACCTAATTTATTTATTTTATTTATTCATCTTAGCGTATTTATTATTTATTTATCTTAGCTTAGTTAATTCTTTTTCTTAGTTTATTTATTTGATTTTAGCTTATGTATTTAATTCATTTATATTTTAGATTATTAATCAACACATCATGTTAATGTGAAGCGCTTTGATTTGGTTGGCTTTTAATTACTTAAGACACATAATTATTATTATTATCACTAGAGTTGTCAAAACAACAATGTTTGTTCGGGTGCATCAGTGTACAAACAAGTCTGTGTGACAGACATGACTGTAACACAAGTGTGTCTATAATGTCTAACACAAGTTAATATGTTACACTTACATAATGTAACAAAAGTTTGTCTGTAACACATGTGTGTCTGTAACACAAGTGTGTCTGTAACACATGTGTGTCTGTAACACAAGTGTGTCTGTAACACATGTGTCTGTAACACAAGTGTGTCTGTAACCCAGGTGTGTCTGTAACACAAATGTGTATGTAACACAAGTGTGTCTGTAACACAAGTGTGTCTGTAACTCAGGTGTGTCTGTAACACAAATGTGTCTGTAACACAAGTGTGTCTGACACAGGTGTGTCTGTAACACATGTGCGTCTGTAACACAAGTGTGTCTGTAACACATATGTGTCTGTAACACAAGTGTGTCTGTAACACAAGTGTGTCTGTAACACAAGTGTGTCTGTAACACATGTGTCTGTAAACAATGTGTCTGAAACAAAGTGTGTCTGTAACGTGATTATGTCTTATCACACAAGAGTGTGCACTACACAAAAGTGTGTATGTAACAGTATTACACTGTAACACGTGTATCTGTAACAGAATTTTGTTACACATGAATGTGTAACGAACAGTTGTTGCATATGACATTGTTTCTCGACAGGTTCTTGCCAAATGACAATCGACCGACAGCATCTGTGACGTCCTGTTGACACTCCCGACTCCATCAGGAGAGTTTGATATCAGGAAGGGAGTGTGCTGACAGTTTGTCTGCAAGCTGACAGATTGTGATGATATCTTAGCATGGTACTGGGGCATATAGTGATGGTAAAAGTGGACTTGATGCAATTGATTGCTTCATCTGTGTAGTTATTTTTTTGAAAAGCAAATCTCATGCTACGACACAAGCTTGATCTGTGATTATTTTTAATGTAGTTGATAAAATCAATAGAGAATTATTTTTAATTGCTGCAGAATATCAATTGAAATATTCTTAATCACGATGTGATTATCCATTTCCTGTTGTTGACTCCTATTCTCTCAAACCATGTCCCGGAAGTTGACTTTAAGCTTAAATCATTGACATATATAAATATTTATAGATTACACATTGTATTTACAGCAAAAATTTGATTTGTGATGAGCTAAATTAATCAACGAAGCCACTTTAATCCATTCATACACTATGTACAAGAAACACAATTTGCGATGTGAATAATAATGTTTATTTTGTATAGTTCCATATCCACAGCAATTTTATGTAGAGACATATACGTGGCAACTGGAAGTTGGCAATTTCCTGAACAACTCGAAATTATCTATTTGGTGATTCTGCTTGATGCCTGTTTATGTTTTATGCATTGACTGGTTTTAATTGTTCTGTTTGATGTTTTTTAACCCTAATTTTTTATTTTATTTTTCATCTTATATTTATTATTTATTTATCTTACTTATTAATTATTTTCTTATTTATTTATTTTATTTTAGCTTATGTACTTAATTCATTTATATTTTAGATTATTAATCAAATCATTTAATGTGAGTTTATTGGTTGGCTTTTAATTACTTAAGACACATTTATTTTATTATCACTAATTGTCAAACAACAATGTTTGTTCGGGTCATCAGTGTCAAACAACTGTGTGCGACTGACTGTAACACAAGGGCTATATGTCAACACAAGTTAATATTTAAATTACATAATGTAACAAAGTTTGTCTGTAACACAAATTATGTAACACATGTGTCTTTAACACAAGTGTGTCTGTAACACATGTGTCTGTAACACATGTGTGTCTGTAACACAAGTGTGTCTGTAACACGTGTGTCTGTAACACAAGTGTGTCTGTAACACGTGTGTCTGTAACACAAGTGTGTCTGTAACACATATGTGTCTGTAACACAAGGCTGGGGTGTCTGTAACACAAATGTGTATGTAACACAAGTGTGTCTGTAACACAAGTGTGTCTGTAACCCAGGTGTGTCTGTAACACAAATGTGTCTGTAACACAAGTGTGTCTGACACAGGTGTGTCTGTAACACATGTGCGTCTGTAACACAAGTGTGTCTGTAACACATGTGTCTGTAACACAAGTGTGTCTGTAACACAAGTGTGTCTGTAACACAAGTGTGTCTGTAACACAAGTGTGTCTGTAACACATATGTGTCTGAAACACAAGTGTGTCTGTAACACAAGTGTGTCTGTAACGTGATTATGTCTTTATCACACACAGGAGTGTGCACTACACAAAAGTGTGTATGTAACAGTATTACATCTGTAACACGTGTATCTGTAACAGAAGTGTTTGTTACAGCATGAACTTGTGTTCATAATCGACACAGTTGTTGCTATATGACATTGTTTCTCGACAGGTTCTGTGCCAAAGTGATTCACATCGACCGACTATGCCATCTAGTGACGTCCTGTTGAACCACTCCCGAACTCCGACGTGCAGGAGAGTTTGATATGCAGGTAAGGGAGTGAGTGAGCTGACAGCTTGGTGTGCTGACAAGCTGACAGATTGTGATGATATCTTAGCATGGTATTCTGGGGCATAATAGTGCAGTGGTGCAAAAGTGGACTTGATTGCAATTGATTTTGCTTTCATCTCGTGTTAAGTTATTTTTTTAGAAAAGCAAATCTACAATGCTACGCACACAAGCTTGTATCTGTGATTATTTTTAAGTGTAGTTTTGATAAAATCAATAGAGAAACTGCATACTTATTTAATTGCTGCAGAATATTCAATTGAAATATTCTTGAATCACGATGTGATTATCCTATTTCCTGTTGTTGACTTCCTTATTCTCTCAAAAACCATGTCCCCGGAAGGTTGACTTTAGAGCATTAAATCATTGACATATATTAAATATATTTATTTAGATTACACACTTGTATTTGGACAGCAAAAAAATTTGATTTGTGAATGAGCTAAATTAATCAACGAAGCCACTTTAATCCATTCATACACTATGTACAAGAAACACAATTTGCGATGTGAAGTAATAATGTTTATTTTGTATAGTTCCATATCCACAGCAACTTTTATGTAGAGACATATGTGACGTGGTCAACTGGAAGATTGGCAACTTTCCTGAAACAACTCGAAACTTATCTATTTTGGGTGCATTGCCTGCCTTGATGGCCCTGGTTTATGTTTTATAGCATTGACTGGTTTTAAATTGTTCTGTTTGAAGCTGTATTTTTAAACCCTAATTTATTTATTTTATTTATTCATCTTAGCGTATTTATTATTTATTTATCTTAGCTTAGTTAATTATTGTTCTTAGTTTATTTATTTTATTTTAGCTTATGTACTTAATTCATTTATATTTTAGATTATTAATCAACACATCATGTTAATGTGAAGCGCTTTGATTTGGTTGGCTTTTAATTACTTAAGACACATAATTATTATTATTATCACTAGAGTTGTCAAAACAACAATGTTTGTTCGGGTGCATCAGTGTACAAACAAGTCTGTGTGACAGACATGACTGTAACACAAGTGTGTCTATAATGTCTAACACAAGTTAATATGTTACACTTACATAATGTAACAAAAGTTTGTCTGTAACACAAATGTGTATGTAACACATGTGTCTTTTAACACAAGTGTGTCTGTAACACAAGTGTGTCTGTAACACATGTGTGTCTGTAACACAAGTGTGTCTGTAACACGTGTGTCTGTAACACAAGTGTGTCTGTAACACATATGTGTCTGTAACACAAGTATGTCTGTAACCCAGGTGTGTCTGTAACACAAATGTGTATGTAACACAAGTGTGTCTGTAACACAAGTGTGTCTGTAACTCAGGTGTGTCTGTAACACAAATGTGTCTGTAACACAAGTCTGAGGTGTGTCTGTAACACATGTGCGTCTGTAACACAAGTGTGTCTGTAACACATGTGTCTGTAACACAAGTGTGTCTGTAACACAAGTGTGTCTGTAACACAAGTGTGTCTGTAACACAAGTGTGTCTGTAACACATATGTGTCTGAAACACAAGTGTGTCTGTAACACAAGTGTGTCTGTAACTGTTAATGTTCTTTATCACACACAGGAGTGTGCACTACACAAAAGTGTGTATGTAACAGTATTACATCTGTAACACGTGTATCTGTAACAGAAGTGTTTGTTACAGCATGAACTTGTGTTCATAATCGACACAGTTGTTGCTATATGACATTGTTTCTCGACAGGTTCTGTGCCAAAGTGATTCACATCGACCGACTATGCCATCTAGTGACGTCCTGTTGAACCACTCCCGAACTCCGACGTGCAGGAGAGTTTGTATGCAGGTAAGGGAGTGATGCTGACAGCTTGGTGTGCTGACAAGCTGACAGATTGTGATGATATCTTAGCATGGTATTCTGGGGCATAATAGTGCAGTGGTGCAAAAGTGGACTTGATTGCAATTGATTTTGCTTTCATCTCGTGTTAAGTTATTTTTTTAGAAAAGCAAATCTACAATGCTACGCACACAAGCTTGTATCTGTGATTATTTTTAAGTGTAGTTTTGATAAAATCAATAGAAAACTGCATACTTATTTAATTGCTGCAGAATATTCAATTGAAATATTCTGAATCACGATGTGATTATCCTATTTCCTGTTGTTGACTTCCTTATTCTCTCAAAAACCATGTCCCCGGAAGGTTGACTTTAGAGCATTAAATCATTGACATATATTAAATATATTTATATAGATTACACACTTGTATTTGGACAGCAAAAAAATTTGATTTGTGAATGAGCTAAATTAATCAACGAAGCCACTTTAATCCATTCATACACTATGTACAAGAAACACAATTTGCGATGTGAAGTAATAATGTTTATTTTGTATAGTTCCATATCCACAGCAACTTTTATGTAGAGACATATGTGACGTGGTCAACTGGAAGATTGGCAACTTTCCTGAAACAACTCGAAACTTATCTATTTTGGGTGCATTGCCTGCCTTGATGGCCCTGGTTTATGTTTTATAGCATTGACTGGTTTTAAATTGTTCTGTTTGAAGCTGTATTTTTAAACCCTAATTTATTTATTTTATTTATTCATCTTAGCGTATTTATTATTTATTTATCTTAGCTTAGTTAATTATTGTTCTTAGTTTATTTATTTTATTTTAGCTTATGTACTTAATTCATTTATATTTTAGATTATTAATCAACACATCATGTTAATGTGAAGCGCTTTGATTTGGTTGGCTTTTAATTACTTAAGACACATAATTATTATTATTATCACTAGAGTTGTCAAAACAACAATGTTTGTTCGGGTGCATCAGTGTACAAACAAGTCTGTGTGACAGACATGACTGTAACACAAGTGTGTCTATAATGTCTAACACAAGTTAATATGTTACACTTACATAATGTAACAAAAGTTTGTCTGTAACACAAATGTGTATGTAACACATGTGTCTTTTAACACAAGTGTGTCTGTAACACAAGTGTGTCTGTAACACATGTGTGTCTGTAACACAAGTGTGTCTGTAACACGTGTGTCTGTAACACAAGTGTGTCTGTAACACATATGTGTCTGTAACACAAGTGTGTCTGTAACCCAGGTGTGTCTGTAACACAAATGTGTCTGTAACACAAGTGTGTCTGTAACACAAGTGTGTCTGTAACCAGGTGTGTCTGTAACACAAATGTGTCTGTAACACAAGTGTGTCTGACACAGGTGTGTCTGTAACACATGTGCGTCTGTAACACAAGTGTGTCTGTAACACATATGTGTCTGTAACACAAGTGTCTGTAACACAAGTGTGTCTGTAACACAAGTGTGTCTGTAACACAAGTGTGTCTGTAACACATATGTGTCTGAAACACAAGTGTGTCTGTAACACAAGTGTGTCTGTAACGTGATTATGTCTTTATCACACACAGGAGTGTGCACTACATAAACAGTTTTTGTAACAGTTATCTGTAACAAGTGTTTGTACAGAGATTTGTTCAAAGAACGTGTTCTAATGACATTGTTCATGACATGTTTCTGCAGTTGTCCAATGATCACATGCCACTATGCCATCGTGACTCCTGAACCACTCCCGAACTCGATGCAGGAGAGTTTGATATGCAGGTAAGGGAGTGATGCTGACAGCTTGGTGTGCTGACAAGCTGACAGATTGTGATGATATCTTAGCATGGTATTCTGGGGCATAATAGTGCAGTGGTGCAAAAGTGGACTTGATTGCAATTGATTTTGCTTTCATCTCGTGTTAAGTTATTTTTTTAGAAAAGCAAATCTACAATGCTACGCACCAAGCTTGTATCTGTGATTATTTTTAAGTGTAGTTTTGATAAAATCAATAGAGAAACTGCTTACTTATTTAATTGCTGCAGAATATTCAATTGAAATATTCTTGAATCACGATGTGATTTCCTATTTCCTGTTGTTGACTTCCTTATTCTCTCAAAAACCATGTCCCCGGAAGGTTGACTTTAGAGCATTAAATCATTGACATATATTAAATATTTTATTAGATTACACACTTGTATTTGGACAGCAAAAAAATTTGATTTGTGAATGAGCTAAATTAATCAACGAAGCCACTTTAATCCATTCATACACTATGTACAAGAAACACAATTTGCGATGTGAAGTAATAATGTTTATTTTGTATAGTTCCATATCCACAGCAACTTTTATGTAGAGACATATGTGACGTGGTCAACTGGAAGATTGGCAACTTTCCTGAAACAACTCGAAACTTATCTATTTTGGGTGCATTGCCTGCCTTGATGGCCCTGGTTTATGTTTTATAGCATTGACTGGTTTTAAATTGTTCTGTTTGAAGCTGTATTTTTAAACCCTAATTTATTTATTTTATTTATTCATCTTAGCGTATTTATTATTTATTTATCTTAGCTTAGTTAATTATTGTTCTTAGTTTATTTATTTTATTTTAGCTTATGTATTAATTCATTTATATTTTAGATTATTAATCAACACATCATGTTAATGTGAAGCGCTTTGATTTGGTTGGCTTTTAATTACTTAAGACACATAATTATTATTATTATCACTAGAGTTGTCAAAACAACAATGTTTGTTCGGGTGCATCAGTGTACAAACAAGTCTGTGTGACAGACATGACTGTAACACAAGTGTGTCTATAATGTCTAACACAAGTTAATATGTTACACTTACATAATGTAACAAAAGTTTGTCTGTAACACAAATGTGTATGTAACACATGTGTCTTTTAACACAAGTGTGTCTGTAACACAAGTGTGTCTGTAACACGTGTGTCTGTAACACAAGTGTGTCTGTAACAGTGTGTCTGTAACACAAGTTGTCTGTAACACATATGTGTCTGTAACACAAGTATGTCTGTAACCCAGGTGTGTCTGTAACACAATGTGTTGTAACACAAGTGTGTCTGTAACACAAGTGTGTCTGTAACTCAAGTGTGTCTGTAACACAAATGTGTCTGTAACACAAGTGTGTCTGACACAGGTGTGTCTGTAACACATGTGGTCTGTAACACAAGTGTGTCTGTAACACATATGTGTCTGTAACACAAGTGTGTCTGTAACACAAGTGTGTCTGTAACACAAGTGTGTCTGTAACACAAGTGTGTCTGTAACACAAGTGTGTCTGAAACCAAGTGTGTCTGTAACACAAGTGTGTCTGTAACGTGATTATGTCTTTACACACACAGGAGTGTGCACTACACAAAAGTGTGTATGTAACAGTATTACATCTGTAACACGTGTATCTGTAACAGAAGTGTTTGTTACAGCATGAACTTGTGTTCATAATCGACACAGTTGTTGCTATATGACATTGTTTCTCGACAGGTTCTGTGCCAAAGTGATTCACATCGACCGACTATGCCATCTAGTGACGTCCTGTTGAACCACTCCCGAACTCCGACTGCAGGAGAGTTTGATATGCAGGTAAGGGAGTGATGCTGACAGCTTGGTGTGCTGACAAGCTGACAGATTGTGATGATATCTTAGCATGGTATTCTGGGGCTAATAGTGCAGTGGTGCAAAAGTGGACTTGATTGCAATTGATTTTGCTTTCATCTCGTGTTAAGTTATTTTTTTAGAAAAGCAAATCTACAATGCTACGCACACAAGCTTGTATCTGTGATTATTTTTAAGTGTAGTTTTGATAAAATCAATAGAGAAACTGCATACTTATTTAATTGCTGCAGAATATTCAATTGAAATATTCTGGAATCACGATGTGATTATCCTATTTCCTGTTGTTGACTTCCTTATTCTCTCAAAAACCATGTCCCCGGAAGGTTGACTTTAGAGCATTAAATCATTGACATATATTAAATATTTTTATTAGATTACACACTTGTATTTGGACAGCAAAATTTGATTTGTGATGAGCTAAATTAATCAACGAAGCCACTTTAATCCATTCATACACTATGTACAAGAAACACAATTTGCGATGTGATAATAATGTTTATTTTGTATAGTTCCATATCCACAGCAATTTAGTAAACATATACGTAATAAAAACTTTCCTGAAACAACTCAAACTTATCTATTTTGGGTGCATTGCCTGCCTTGATGGCCCTGGTTTATGTTTTATAGCATTGACTGGTTTTAAATTGTTCTGTTTGAAGCTGTATTTTTAAACCCTAATTTATTTATTTTATTTATTCATCTTAGCGTATTTATTATTTATTTATCTTAGCTTAGTTAATTATTGTTCTTAGTTTATTTATTTTATTTTAGCTTATGTACTTAATTCATTTATATTTTAGATTATTAATCAACACATCATGTTAATGTGAAGCGCTTTGATTTGGTTGGCTTTTAATTACTTAAGACACATAATTATTATTATTATCACTAGAGTTGTCAAAACAACAATGTTTGTTCGGGTGCATCAGTGTACAAACAAGTCTGTGTGACAGACATGACTGTAACACAAGTGTGTCTATAATGTCTAACACAAGTTAATATGTTACACTTACATAATGTAACAAAAGTTTGTCTGTAACACAAATGTGTATGTAACATGTGTCTTTTAACACATGTGTCTGTAACACATGTGTCTGTAACACAGTGTGTCTGTAACACAAGTGTGTCTGTAACACGTGTCTGTAACACAAGTGTGTCTGTAACACATATGTGTCTGTAACACAAGTATGTCTGTAACCCAGGTGTGTCTGTAACACAAATGTGTATGTAACACAAGTGTGTCTGTAACACAAGTGTGTCTGTAACTCAGGTGTGTCTGTAACACAAATGTGTCTGTAACACAAGTGTGTCTGACACAGGTGTGTCTGTAACACATGTGGTCTGTAACACAAGTGTGTCTGTAACACATTGTGTCTGTAACACAAGTGTGTCTGTAACACATGTGTCTGTAACACAAGTGTGTCTGTAACACATATGTGTCTGAAACACAAGTGTAAATTTTTTTTTTTTTTTTTTTTTTTTTTTTTTTTTTTTTTTTTTTTTTTTTTTTTTTTTTTTTTTTTTTTTTTTTTTTTTTTTTTTTTTTTTTTTTTTTTTTTTTTTTTTTTTTTTTTTTTTTTTTTTTTTTTTTTTTTATAAGAGTATAGTTCCATATCCACAGCAACTTTTATGTAGAGACATATGTGACGTGGTCAACTGGAAGATTGGCAACTTTCCTGAAACAACTCGAAACTTATCTATTTTGGGTGCATTGCCTGCCTTGATGGCCCTGGTTTATGTTTTATAGCATTGACTGGTTTTAAATTGTTCTGTTTGAAGCTGTATTTTTAAAACCTAATTTATTTATTTTATTTATTCATCTTAGCGTATTTATTATTTATTTATCTTAGCTTAGTTAATTATTGTTCTTAGTTTATTTATTTTATTTTAGCTTATGTACTTAATTCATTTATATTTTAGATTATTAATCAACACATCATGTTAATGTGAAGCGCTTTGATTTGGTTGGCTTTTAATTACTTAAGACACATAATTATTATTATTATCACTAGAGTTGTCAAAACAACAATGTTTGTTCGGGTGCATCAGTGTACAAACAAGTCTGTGTGACAGACATGACTGTAACACAAGTGTGTCTATAATGTCTAACACAAGTTAATATGTTACACTTACATAATGTAACAAAAGTTTGTCTGTAACACAAATGTGTATGTAACACATGTGTCTTTTAACACAAGTGTGTCTGTAACACAAGTGTGTCTGTAACACATGTGTGTCTGTAACACAAGTGTGTCTGTAACACGTGTGTCTGTAACACAAGTGTGTCTGTAACACATATGTGTCTGTAACACAAGTATGTCTGTAACCCAGGTGTGTCTGTAACACAAATGTGTATGTAACACAAGTGTGTCTGTAACACAAGTGTGTCTGTAACCCAGGTGTGTCTGTAACACAAATGTGTCTGTAACACAAGTGTGTCTGACACAGGTGTGTCTGTAACACATGTGCGTCTGTAACACAAGTGTGTCTGTAACACATGTGTCTGTAACACAAGTGTGTCTGTAACACAAGTGTGTCTGTAACACAAGTGTGTCTGTAACACAAGTGTGTCTGTAACACATATGTGTCTGAAACACAAGTGTGTCTGTAACACAAGTGTGTCTGTAACGTGATTATGTCTTTATCACACACAGGAGTGTGCACTACACAAAAGTGTGTATGTAACAGTATTACATCTGTAACACGTGTATCTGTAACAGAAGTGTTTGTTACACATGAACTTGTGTTCATAATCGACACAGTTGTTGCTATATGACATTGTTTCTCGACAGGTTCTGTGCCAAAGTGATTCACATGACCGACTATGCCATCTAGTGACGTCCTGTTGAACCACTCCCGAACTCCGACGTGCAGGAGAGTTTGATATGCAGGTAAGGGAGTGATGCTGACAGCTTGGTGTGCTGACAAGCTGACAGATTGTGATGATATCTTAGCATGGTATTCTGGGGCATAATAGTGCAGTGGTGCAAAAGTGGACTTGATTGCAATTGATTTTGCTTTCATCTCGTGTTAAGTTATTTTTTTAGAAAAGCAAATCTACAATGCTACGCACACAAGCTTGTATCTGTGATTATTTTTAAGTGTAGTTTTGATAAAATCAATAGAGAAACTGCATACTTATTTAATTGCTGCAGAATATTCAATTGAAATATTCTGGAATCACGATGTGATTATCCTATTTCCTGTTGTTGACTTCCTTATTCTCTCAAAAACCATGTCCCCGGAAGGTTGACTTTAGAGCATTAAATCATTGACATATATTAAATATATTTATTTAGATTACACACTTGTATTTGGACAGCAAAAAAATTTGATTTGTGAATGAGCTAAATTAATCAACGAAGCCACTTTAATCCATTCATACACTATGTACAAGAAACACAATTTGCGATGTGAAGTAATAATGTTTATTTTGTATAGTTCCATATCCACAGCAACTTTTATGTAGAGACATATGTGACGTGGTCAACTGGAAGATTGGCAACTTTCCTGAAACAACTCGAAACTTATCTATTTTGGGTGCATTGCCTGCCTTGATGGCCCTGGTTTATGTTTTATAGCATTGACTGGTTTTAAATTGTTCTGTTTGAAGCTGTATTTTTAAACCCTAATTTATTTATTTTATTTATTCATCTTAGCGTATTTATTATTTATTTATCTTAGCTTAGTTAATTATTGTTCTTAGTTTATTTATTTTATTTTAGCTTATGTACTTAATTCATTTATATTTTAGATTATTAATCAACACATCATGTTAATGTGAAGCGCTTTGATTTGGTTGGCTTTTAATTACTTAAGACACATAATTATTATTATTATCACTAGAGTTGTCAAAACAACAATGTTTGTTCGGGTGCATCAGTGTACAAACAAGTCTGTGTGACAGACATGACTGTAACACAAGTGTGTCTATAATGTCTAACACAAGTTAATATGTTACACTTATATAATGTAACAAAAGTTTGTCTGTAACACAAATGTGTATGTAACATGTGTCTTTTAACACAAGTGTGTCTGTAACACAAGTGTGTCTGTAACACATGTGTGTCTGTAACACAAGTGTGTCTGTAACACATGTGTGTCTGTAACACAAGTGTGTCTGTAACACATATGTGTCTGTAACACAAGTGTGTCTGTAACACAAATGTGTATGTAACACAAGTGTGTCTGTAACACAAGTGTGTCTGTAACCCAGGTGTGTATGTAACACAAGTGTGTCTGTAACACAAGTGTGTCTGTAACACAAGTGTGTCTGTAACCCAGGTGTGTCTGTAACACAAATGTGTCTGTAACACAAGTGTGTCTGTGACACAGGTGTGTCTGTAACACATGTGTGTCTGTAACACAAGTGTGTCTGTAACACATGTGTCTGTAACACAAGTGTGTCTGTAACCCAGGTGTGTCTGTAACACAAATGTGTCTGTAACACAAGTGTGTCTGTAACACAAGTGTGTCTGTAACCCAGGTGTGTCTGTAACACAAATGTGTCTGTAACACAAGTGTGTCTGTGACACAGGTGTGTCTGTAACACGTGTGTCTGTAACACAAGTGTGTCTGTAACACATGTGTCTGTAACACAAGTGTGTCTGTAACCCAGGTTTGTCTGTAACACAAGTGTGTCTGTAACGTGATTATGTCTTTAACACACACAGGAGTGTGCACTACACAAAAGTGTGTATGTAACAGTATTACATCTGTAACACATGTATCTATAACAGAAGTGTTTGTTACAACATGAACTTGTGTTCATAATCGACACAGTTGTTGCTATATGACATTGTATCTCGACAGGTTCTGTGCCAAAGTGATTCACATCGACCGACTATGCCATCTAGTGACGTCCTGTTGAACCACTCCCGAACTCCGACGTGCAGGAGAGTTTGATATGCAGGTAAGGGAGTGATGCTGACAGCTTGGTGTGCTGACAAGCTGACAGATTGTGATGATATCTTAGCATGGTATTCTGGGGCGTAATAGTGCAGTGGTGCAAAAGTGGACTTGATTGCAATTGATTTTGCTTTCATCTCGTGTTAAGTTATTTTTTTAGAAAAGCAAATCTACAATGCTACGCACGCAAGCTTGTATCTGTGATTATTTTTAAGTGTAGTTTTGATAAAATCAATAGAGAAACTGCTTACTTATTTAATTGCTGCAGAATATTCAATTGAAATATTCTGGAATCACGATGTGATTATCCTATTTCCTGTTGTTGACTTCCTTATTCTCTCAAAAACCATGTCCCCGGAAGGTTGACTTTAGAGCATTAAATCATTGACATATATTAAATATATTTATTTAGATTACACACTTGTATTTGGACAGCAAAAAAATTTGATTTGTGATGAGCTAAATTAATCAACGAAGCCACTTTAATCCATTCATACACTATGTACAAGAAACACAATTTGCGATGTGAAATAATAATGTTTATTTTGTATAGTTCCATATCCACAGCAATTTAGTATATAACATAAAACATAATACAAAATAAGAAAAATTTAACTATATAAATACATAATTTAATGACATTCAGTTATAATAAAAAATTATAATGCAAAATAAATACATAAAAGAAGTTGATTCAGTTGTAATACTTAGAAATTAATTAATTAATTAAAACTAATAAATATTTAATAAATTACAGCAAAAATGCTTCCATCAATTAAATAAGCATCTTTACAGATGCCTTAGAAGATCGAAGACAAGTTTTAGAAGTGACAATAGTCGGCATAGCATTCCAAACTGATGCCATGATGACCTCTTGTGTGATTCGCTACCCTTCTGTGGTCAACAGGACACAGACAGGCTGAGCAGTGAGGGGGCATATCCAAGTGAGGGGGCGTATCCAAAGCGAGCATACTCACCACATCGACACAGCAGTCAGAGGCTACACTCAGTCGGAAGTGCATCAAACATCGCTGAAAAGGATCCATCATCGTGAATTGACAACCAAGTTGATCGTGTGGAATGAAGTAGACGGCATCTCTCACCAAGTTTACTGTTTCAGCAGGAGGGTGGAATTGCTACGGGTAAATTTAAGAACATCAGCCGAATGCCATACTAATCATGCGTATTACGAGTAAATGAAATAGCTTAACCCATTAGACCCCAGCCGGTTAAATTGACTAGTGCTCCTGTTCCCCAAGCTGCAGCCACTGATTTCACCAGTTTGGGGTGCTTGCAGATTTTAAGCTGTATCTTCAAAACTACTGATTTTCTATAATTGCAAGTTGTGTTTATTTTAATGTTCATTTAATTATCTTTAAATTGGTGTAACTTTGGTGTATGTTGGTAAAACATATGTTGTTATATATAGGTGACAAACATAGAACATTACTATTCTGGACAACAATACAGTAGAATATATCATGTTTTATTCACATAAAATGTATTATATTGTTCTATTTACACATGCTCTGCCTTGTTTAGATATGGTACTATGTAAATCAGTTCATTTTGTCTGGATATGGACAGGAAACACAGCTTTGCAAGACTTCTATCTTGGTTGTCATCATCCTATATGCGACTTCTGTGTCATGCCAATGTGTATGTTGACATTGTGATCACTGGTATTTTGACACCTGAAACAACGAAATGTCAACCATTAGGAAAATTGGCAATGTTACCTAATGATTTGTTATAATAAAACACCTAATTTTCATTTATAAACACATAATCAACAGTTTCGGTGCTGAAAACCCGACTACTGGTCACCCAACCTGGACAACGAAACATAAACAAAGCTCCGATCATTCATTTTATCGCTCATTCAGTTGTATTTCGTACGTAATGTAAACTTACCTTCAGTTCAATGCCAGAAGTGTCCAATCCAACGATATATAAGCACAAACTTAATCAGTAGTAAACAGATACGATGTCCAAGGCGCCGCCATTTTTGAAGGTCCACAGATGATGAACTTCAATCACGAAAAACTCAAAAAATTTCAATGCAAACCCATGTCAAAATTACCCAGGATTCATAGCTGAGATATCAAAGAATCAGTGGGAATTAGTCTCTTAAGTATCCGCAAGATGGGGCCACCGTTAGAGGCTTTATCTCCGCCGGACGCTTTCGGGCGCTCTGGGCAGGAGACACCCGGGCGCTTTTGGACGCGTGGGGTCTAATGGGTTAAGCTTCAGTTTGATGTGTTTGACAACAAGGTGGTGATCGCTGCCAACATCCGCTCCTCTTCTAAAACGTACATCTTGTAAGGATTTTCGCCACTTGCCACTGATGAGAAGGTGGTAAATTTGTTTCTTGTCTCTTTGGTTAGGTGAGATCCAAGTAAGTTTCTGTGTTTCTTTGTGTGCAAATAGGATGATAATGTTGTTTATACCAAAGAAGTCTATCAGTCGAGTACGGCACAATGTAAGTACAGCATTTGACAGTAGCATATGACACAATGTAAGTACAGCATGAGAGAGTAGATTAAAGCACAATGTAAGTATGGCATGTGACAATAGAGTACAGCACAATGTAAGTACATCATGTGACAGTAGAGTATGGCACGGTGTAATTATAGCTTGTGACCGTAGAGTATGGCACTATGTAAGTAGGGCATACGACAATTGAGTACGCCACAGTGTAAGTATAGCAAGAGTAAGTCGAATATGGCACAATGTAAGTAAGGCATATGACAGTCGAGAAAGGCATAATGTAAGTATGTAATGTGACAGTAACATGACAATGAGTATGGTCCAGTGACAGTAATGAGACAGTAGAATACAGGAAAATGTGACTACGTCATGTGATGGTAGATGCAGCATAGTACAAGTTCACTATGTGATGACAACTTATTCTGTTATTACTTGTTCTCTGACTTTTCTTGTATACAATAGACATGTCTGACCTGAGTGTTGTTGTATGTAATTGACAGGTTTGTCCTATATGAATATAGTTGTATGTAATCGATAGTTCCATCCTAAGTTAGAGTTGTTGTGCATAAGAGATAGGTGTGATAAAAGTGAGTGTTGGTGAGGCTGAGGTGTTTGACACAGGGGGTGTAGACTAGGAGGAGTCTCAGAGAGTGCTTCAGTTCCTCCACTGAGAGACGAAGAAACAGATGAACAGAGAACCCATGGTGAGCTGGCAACAGACTAGTCTCTGTCTCTGTCTGTCTCTCTCTGTGTTTCTGTCTGCCTGTCTCTCTCTCTGTCTTTGTCTTTGTCTTTCTATCGCTCTCTATCTCTCTGTCTGTCTGTCTGTCTGTCTGTCTGTCTCTGTCTGTCTGTCTGTCTGTCTGTCTGTCTGTCTGTCTGTCTGTCTGTCTCTCTCGCTCTCTCGCTCTCTCTCTCTCTCTCTCTCTCTCTCTCTCTCTCTCTCTCTCTCTCTCTCTCTCTCTCTCTCCCTCTCTCTCTCTCTCTCTCTCTCTCTCTCTCTCTCTCTCTCTCTCTCTCTCTCTCTCTCTCTCTCTCTCTCTCTCTCTCTCTCTCTCTCTCTCTCTCTCTCTCTCTCTCCCTCTTCTATCTCATTCCATCCCTCCCTCTCTCTTCCTCATCCTCTCCCTTACCCTGTTCTTTTCAGTGTCCCTTTCTATGTCCCTTTCCCTCATTGTGTCCCTCCCTCCCTCCCTTCCTCTCACAACCGTTTCTGCCCTCAGTGAATAAAAGTGATGTCACACTGTCAAGAAAGCTGTTAACTGTGGCTGCTTCCAGCCAGTGCAGTGACAGTGTGACATGGTGTGACACAGTGTGACACGGTATGGTGTACTAAGTTGAATGATGAATC
>JAODUO010002577.1:7500-17500 GCA_025642075.2 Ridgeia piscesae
TTGTAAAATAGGAAAGGGGATGTTGGGGGAGGGGTATAGGGGTGGGGAAAAAAGGGGTTGGTTGGTATAGGGAAAAAGGGGTTTAATGAGTGGGGAAGAAAATAAAAAGGGGAGTGATTAGAATAAGATTAGAAGTAGTGTATAAAAGGGGGTTTGATAGTAAAAGGGGTTTAAAAAGTGGGTGTAAAGAGTGAGTGATTAATGTTATGCACAGTTATGAGAGGGAAAGAGGGAAAAAGGGAGAGAAGGTGAGTGTAAGTATAAAAATTAGAGGGGATAGTGTATAAAACATTTAAAAAAAAAAAATTTTTTTTGGGGGGGTAGAGAGAGAGAGAAGAGAAGAAAGGGGAGTGGGGAAAGATTAATTGTTTTTTTGTATAATGCATTTTATATAGTGTGTTAATGTATAGTAAGAAGAAGTATGAAGAGATGATGTATACAGAGAGAGAGGAGGGGAGAGAGAGGAAAGGTGGAGGGGGGGGGGAGAGGGGGGGCGGAGGGGGGGGAGGGGGGGAAGGGGGTTAGGGGGGTTTGGGAGGCGGGGGGGAAAAAGGGGAGGGGGAAGGAGGGGGAGGGGAGGAGGAGAGAGGGGTGTTTTGGGGTGTTTTGGGGAAAGGGGGGAAGTGGGGGAAAGTTTTGGGTGTGTGTGAGGGGGGGAGGCGGAGGGGGCGGGTGTTTTTTTTGGGTTTGGTTTGGGGGGGGAAAAAAAAGGGGAACCTTATTGTGGGGTTGGGGTGTTTTGTTTTGGGGGTTTTGTTTGTGTGTGTGTGTTTGTATTTTGGTGGTTTTGTGTTTTTTTCGGGTGTGTGTGTGTGTTGTTTTGTGTTTGTGTGTGTGTGTGTGTTGGTGTAATGGGTGTTTTAAAGGGGAGGGTTGTGTTTGTAGTGTGTGTGTTTTAAAGGTTGTAAGGTTTTTGGGGGGTTGTGTTTTGTAGTGTGTGTGGTGGTGTGTGTGTGTGTGTGTGTGTGTGTGTGTAGTGTGTGTGTGGGGGGGAGGGTGTGGTTGTGGGGTTGTGTGTGTGTTGGAGTGGTGGAAAGGGGTGTTTTTGTGTGTGTGTGTTGTTGTGTGTGTTTTTTATATATATATGTTGAAAGGTGTTGCAAAAAAATTTTTTGGTGTGAAAGGTGTGTGGGTTTTTGTGGGTTTTGGGGGTGTGGTTTTTAGTGTTTAGGGTTGTGTGTTAGGTGTGTGTGTGTGTGTGTGTGTTATTTTGGGGGTTGGGGGTTTTGGTTTATGTGTGTTTGGGGTGTGTGTGGTGAGTGTGTGGGGTGTGGTGTGTGTAGGAGGAGTAGAGTGGAGAGGGGGGGAGGGGTTGTTGTGTGTGTGTGTCGTTGTGGGTGGTGTGAAGGGGTTGTGTGTTGTAGTTTTGGAGGGAGAGAAGAGATTATATTAAGTGTGTGTGTGTGTTTTTTTTTTTTTTGTTGTTGTTGTTGTTGTTGTAGCATTAATATTATTATTAGTAGCATTAATAATATTAGTAATATGTTGTCCACGATGGTTGAGTTAACTGAATGAATCTTTGCGGTTCATTGTGCTTGCAATGTTACAAAATTCACGACCACCAGTTCATCGAATGTGCTGCTAGTTACCACGAAGCCCGCTATAAACCAGTGCCGTTATACGGTGACGTTCCCGGTGAAGTTCGTAGATGTGACGGATGAGTTTGCCTACATGGCGGCTACCAGAGCCTAGGGCAAGTGCTGTCTAATGTTACGTCGCGCTGCGGGCGTCCAGCGCACCTGGGACGACCAACGTCTACGAATGACGAGTTACGTCTCTAACTAATTATCTGTAACTAACGTGTGAATATACGATCAGCCTGTTTTATCGCTGCGAGCTTGTTGGTGAACAACGTTCGGTCTGTTTACGATTATTAATTTTCCGTCGATGTGATATCGGGGCTCTCGCTTTCAGGAGAATACAATGATTTAATAACATTAGACTCGGATTGGTAGTTCGGTTCGCGTGGTGACAACTACGCACAGTCTACAAAAGGCGGCTCACGGTGAGTTTCGTCGGCTATTCTATTGGTGTGGCAGGTTTATGTAACTTTCGCAGATTTACGTATCTTACAGTTGTTACTTGTTAGTTGTTACTTTATTTTATTTCGTCACAGCTCAGTTGCATAACTTCGACTGTACGAACAGTTGACACCCCACCAGAGTGACACGTTTTGCTGACATGTATTACTGAAATCACTGTTGGACTGTTTTGGTTGGCTTTGTTAAATTTACGTTTCTCTAAGAAATGTTCCACACTTTAATTTGTCATCTTATCTTCTTCAACTAGTGTCTTTTCTGTTCAAATCTTTTCAAGGAAAATGAAAAGTTTCATCGTAAAGGTTTTCCAAATATATATATATTATATATATTTTATATATAATATATATTTTATATTATTTTTATTTTTATTATTTATTAATATTTCATATATATATATATATATATATTTATATATATATATATATATATATATAAAAATATATATAATATATATATATATATATATATATATATATATAAAATATATATATATTATATATATATATATTTTAAACCCTTTTATATATATATATAATATATATATATTTTATATATATTATATATATATATATATATATATATATATATATATATATATAATACAAAACATCAGAGATTGCCAGGGGTAGTTTGATGGCAAACATCAGAGACTTGCCAGGGGTAGTTTGATGGCAAAAATCAGAGACTTGCCAGGGGTAGTTTGATGGCAAACATCAGAGACTTGCCAGGGGTAGTTTGATGGCAAAAATCAGAAACTTGCCAGGGGTAGTTTGGTGGCAAAAATCAGAGATTGCCAGGGGTAGTTTGATGGCAAACATCAGAGACTTGCCAGGGGTAGTTTGATGGCAAACATCAGAGACTTGCCAGGGGTAGTTTGATGGCAAACATCAGAGACTTGCCAGGGGTAGTTTGATGGCAAACATCAGAAACTTGCCAGGGGTAGTTTGGTGGCAAACATCAGAGAGTTGCCAGGGGTAGTTTGATGGCAAACATCAGAGACTTGCCAGGGGTAGTTTGATGGCAAACATCAGAGACTTGCCAGGGGTAGTTTGATGGCAAACATCAGAGACTTGCCAGGGGTAGTTTGATGGCAAAAATCAGAGATTTCCAGGGGTAGTTTGATGGCAAACATCAGAGACTTGCCAGGGGTAGTTTGATGGCAAACATCAGAAACTTGCCAGGGGTAGTTTGGTGGCAAACATCAGAGACTTGCCAGGGGTAGTTTGATGGCAAACATCAGAGACTTGCCAGGGGTAGTTTGATGGCAAACATCAGAGACTTGCCAGGGGTAGTTTGATGGCAAACATCAGAGACTTGCCAGGGGTAGTTTGATGGCAAACATCAGAGACTTGCCAGGGGTAGTTTGATGGCAAACATCAGAGACTGGTTATGAAGTCGAAACCCGAATACACACGACAAAGAGGAGAAACATCGTCATACATCTATGCTAACGTTCGCCTTGTCACTTACATCACTAAGATATGCGGCAAAGAGACATTTTCAGCTGCAAAGTACCGCACAAAAGACGTATTTCACGGGGCCGCAGCGTGACGTCAGCGGCTCAACCGTGAAGGTTAAGTTTATTTAGAACTCCACAGCACGAGGCTGACAGGACGTCCTTGTCACTCCCTAGGTGGCGCTTACATCCTACCCCTGCTGGGACCTGTTGACACTAGCTCACAAATCACAGCGTAAATACGTGCATAGCTAGGACCTATATGTGTGTGTATGTGTGCGTGTGTGTTATGTATATATATATATATACACACACACACACACACACATACACACACACACGCACACACGCACACACGCACACACGCACACACGCACACACGCACACACTCACACACGCACACACGCACACACGCACACACGCACACACGCACACACGCACACACGCACACACGCACACACAACACGCAACCGCACACACGCACACACGCACACAACACAAACACACACACACACACACACACACACACACACACACACACACAACACACACACACAAAACACACACACACACAACAAACAAAAACACACCACAACAAAAACAACACCAACAATAACAACACAAAAAACACACAAACAAACACACACACACAAACAAACACACCACACACACACACACACACACACACAACACACACACGCCGCCCACTATCAATCAGTTACAACTACTTTTCTCTATAATGATTTGCTCACTCAGCATAAAGCGTCTAGGTGCGACACGACTAGGTACACTCCGAGGTCCCGCGGGAATAAATCACCTCTGCTCACGACATTGCCGTGTTGTAAAAGCGACAATGATTTGGCAACTTCAACACTGATTTATAACGTATAGTAGTTACCCGTTGACAACTCCCCGCTAATATTCCCATGGAAGATGGTACTGGAAGAATGCCCACGCCCAAGTCACACCTCAGTACACGCTGTGCGCATGCGCATTGTATATTGTAAATTTAAGTTAAAGAAGGCCTAATCCGTCAAGAGCATCTAAGGAAATATGTGTCTAACTGTTTAGCGGTCACATGTACACGGTCCATACGAACAAACACGACGTTGTTAAGTCAACGACACAGGTAGTTGTTTTGAACGAGCGTTTACATGTCCATTTGGGCGAGGGTTAAGGGCAAGTAACCAAACTATCCTTGCGTAGTTAGGCGGACTCGACAGTACCTTGAAATTAGTCGATCGAAGGAAGAATTAAAACAAACCAAAATAACAAATAATAGCTTTACGGCAATGAAAAGTAGATTGTGGTGAACATGAACATTGATGTCAGTCGCCGACTGGTCTTTCTTCAGTTCACTGTGGAGATTGTCCAGTCATAAACTGTCCTCAATTCACTGTGGAGATTGTTCAGTCATAAACTGTCCTCAGTTCACTGTGGAGATTGTACAATCATAAACTGTCCTCAGTTCACTGTGGAGATTGTCCAGTCATAAACTCTCCCCATTTCACTGTGGAGATTGTACAGTCATAAAATGTCCTCAGTTCACTGTGGAGATTGTCCAGTCATAAACTGTCTTTAGTTCACTGTGGAGATTGTCCAGTCATAAACTCTCCCCATTTCACTGTGGAGATTGTATAGTCATAAACTGTCCTCAGTTCACTGTGGAGATTGTACAGTCATAAACTCTCCCCATTTCTCTGTGGACGTTGTTAAGTCAACGACACAGGTAGTTGTTTTGAACGAGCGTTTACATGTCCATTTGGGCGAGGGTTAAGTACAAGTAGCCACACTATCCTTGCGTATTTAGGCGGACTCGGCAGTACCTTGAAATTAGTCGATCGAAGGAAGAATTAAAACAAACCAAAATAACAAATAATAGCTTTACGGCAATGAAAAGTAGATTGTGGTGAACATGAACATTGATGTCAGTCGCCGACTGGTCTTTCTTCAGTTCACTGTGGAGATTGTCCAGTCATAAACTGTCCTCAATTCACTGTGGAGATTGTCCAGTCATAAAATGTTCTCAGTCCACTGTGGAGATTGTCCAGTCATAAACTGTCCTCAGTTCACTGTGGAGATTGTACAGTCATAACCTGTCCTCATTTCACTGTGGAGATTGCACTGTCATAAACTGTTCTCTGTTCATTGTGGAAATTGCACAGTCATAATCTGTCCTCAGTTCACTGTGGAGATTGTCCAGTCATAAACTGTCCTCAGTTCACTGTGGAGATTGTCCAGTCATAAACTGTCCTGATTTCACTGTGGAGATTGTACAGTCATAAACTGTCCTCAGTTCACTGTGGAGATTGTCCAGTCATAAACTGTTCTCTGTTCACTGTGGAGATTGTACAGTCATAACCTGTCCTCATTTCACTGTGGAGATTGCCCTGTCATAAACTGTTCTCTGTTCACTGTGGGGATTGCACAGTCATAATCTGTCCTCAGTTCACTGTGGAGATTGTCCAGTCATAAACTGTCCTCAGTTCACTGTGGAGATTGTCCAGTCATAAACTGTCCTCAGTTCACTGTGGAGATTGTCCAGTCATAAACTGTCCTCATTTCACTGTGGAGATTGTACAGTCATAAACTGTCCTCAGTTCATTGTGGAGATTGTACAGTCATAGACTATCCTCAGTTCACTGTGGAGATTGCACAGTCATAAACTGTTCTCTGTTCACTGTGGAGATTGTCCAGTCATAAACTGTCCTCAGTTCACTGTGGAGATTGTACAGTCATAAACTGTCCTCAGTTCATTGTGGAGATTGCACAGTCATAAACTGTCCTCAGTTCACTGTGGAGATTGTCCAGTCATAAACTGTTCTCTGTTCACTGTGGAGATTGTCAAGTCATAACCTGTCCTCAGTTCACTGTGGAGATTGTACAGTCATAAACTGTTCTCTGTTCACTGTGGAGATTGTTCAGTCATAAACTGTCCTCAGTTCACTGTGGAGATTGTCCAGTCATAAACTGTCCTCAGTTCACTGTGGAGATTGTACAGTCATAAACTGTCCTCAGTTCACTGTGGAGATTGTCCAGTCATAAACTGTTCTCAGTTCACTGTGGAGATTGTACAGTCATAAACTGTCCTCAGTTCACTGTGGAGATTGTCCAGTCATAAACTGTCCTCAATTCACTGTGGAGATTGTACAGTCATAAACTGTCCTCAGTTCACTGTGGAGATTGTCCAGTCATAAACTGTCCTCAGTTCACTGTGGAGATTGTACAGTCATAAACTGTCCTCAGTTCACTGTGGAGATTGTCCAGTCATAAACTGTCCTCAGTTCACTGTGGAGATTGTACAGTCATAAACTGTCCTCAGTTCACTGTGGAGATTGCACAGTCATAATCTCCGGCCAGTGCAAACAAAATAAACGTGTGAGTGAAGTAGTGGATAAGACAATAAGTAATTAATTATTCAAGACAACACGTCAGATACGTACACAACGGCGAACTAACGCTAAACAGATGTTACAAGTCTTAAAGCGTGGAGTAGTGACGTCAGACGCCAGCACCAGCAGCAACCAATGCGCGAAGACCTTTCGTACACAAAGACCCACCACAGTTTATAGCCAGGTACTTATTCGTACAGCTAGATGAACAGAAACAACACAGAGTGGACGAAGTGACCTACGGTCGACACAACAGCACAACGAGCCCTGTTGTTATCGAGTCGGAGTCCAAAGCGACAGTTGGATCAACAAAATAATCTGGTAGTCCCAACAGTGCTGCCTTTCTTATCAACTAAACGTACTCTTAGACATTCCAATCAATTACACTTTTTTTAAATATATCAGTTGCGTAACTGACCATCGTAACGGACACTGTAAACTGTCTTACGAATATGTGGCATTGTGTCGTGGTCCCAGATTCGGTACGAATCTGCCGAACGTGCACCCGCAACGGCAGCAGGCCAGGATTCTCCGTTGTCACTAACTTAGTTTCCGTTAGTAATACATCAAGAATCCCAACGTGATTGCTATTCGCAAGTTTTAAATAAAAATGCATGCGCGTCAAGCGAATTGGCGAAATTCGTCCCTGGCGTGACGTCAGCCGTCAGTGCTACGTCAGAGCAGATAAAAGCGGGACTAAGCTTACGCGCGCATGCCAGGTGTACGTTTAGCCGAATCTGGGACCGGCCGAATCTGGGACCACCACAGCGGTTCCACCCTACCCCGATTCTGACGTAACCCCCAAGATGAGCTAGTCACGCCAAGTCAGTCACTCCCAAACTTGTCTCGGTGTTAACAGCGACTCACACAAGCGCTATGTTCCCATTGCTACGGTACATAACTGTACGTGTGTGTACAGAGGCTGTGAAGATACAATTTACCAACCAACAGGAAGCAGCGATGAATCATTGCTAAAGCAGACAATGGAACCGATCACAACAACCATTAATTTATGGAACAATGGCGTTTTCAACCTAAGACAATCAAAAATTCCGAACATCATGCCACCTATCGGCTGTAGCAATTCGACCATAACTGCGCAATAAACCCAATAAATCAACACAATGACTGACCGAGTACGTACTCGGTGCCTTTGTGGTGGTGCGGGAACGTTGCGGGAACGTTGCGTATCTCTTAACGTTTTTATCCGCTCGCACAATCTTCTTCACAGGTCGCGCGGATATGACAAGTTCTCTGTCTCCAAAAATGGTGACACTTCTCAACAGCGCGGTGTGCGCATGCGTATGGATGATTGTGTGTGAGTGTGATGTGTGTGTGTGTGCGTGTGTGGTGTGTGTGTGTGTGTGTGTGTGTGTGTGTGTGTGTGTGTGTGTGTGTGTAAAAATGTGGTTGCTGTGAATGCGCTTTGCAGTTTGTTTTTGTGGGCCTGTGTAATTTGTATGAAGTCATGTGCCGTATAATTATCTTGCGTGGGTGTTTGCACGCCGGAGTGTCATGTGGCCCGTTTTATGTTAAATGTGTGTGTGTGTGTGTGTGTGTGTGTGTGTGTGTGTGTGTGTGTGCATGTGTGTACGTATGTGTGTGTGTGTGTGTGTGTGTGTGTGTGTGTGTGTGTGTGTGTGTGTGTGTGTGTGTGTGTGTGTGTGTGTGTATATGTGTGTGTGTGTGTGTTTGTGTGTGTGTGCGCGTGCGTGCGTGCGTGCGTGCGTGCGTGCGTGCGTGTGTACGTCAGTACGTGTCAACAAAATATGGTTCAAGCTAGTAAGACAACACGCGCTTTGCAGATTTTGTTGTTAAGACTGGGACCTGTGTAATTTACCCCGCTATGAAGCCTCATGTGCACGACTATAATTATCTTAGACGTAGGGAAATGTTTAGCACCGCCGGAGTCAGTCAATGATGGACCGCTTTTATGTTAAATAATTTTTGTCGTGTGCAAGTCTCTGCGGGGCCTTAAAGTCAGCGTTCTATGATCATTACGACATCTTCCGGGCATCATACTTGTAGCAAATACTGTCTTATACAATACTGCCTTTATATGATATAGTATGTATTGCTTTATTTTACAATGCATTGTCGTTGACATGTCTACGTGTTTATGGCTTTGTGAACGGTGTTGAATGTGACATGGTTCTAACGTATAACGACTGAGCTGGAGCCTGGACATGACACGTGACTTCTGCTGTGACGTGCGTTGTCTCTGCTACAGCCTTAACAAACCCTTGGCGTTGGTAATACGTACTATTGCGTAGGTTATTTAAGAGTTAATGCAGAGACAATACACCTTATCGCGAGTGTCTACAAAGGCCCATATCTCGACCCCCTTCCAGACACTTACAGCGCGTGTGAACACTTTGTCACTGTTACCGTCATATCAACTACTTCATTTCATTTTTTGTAACAAAACGTTAAATCAACTTCGCTCTCGCGTCGCCTTAGTACATTTGAGAAAAACTCGCGTCTTCCACCAGGCTACCACAATAAAGACGAGCCTGAGCGGGACCATTTGAGCGGTAGAAGCAGCGATATGCTTCTTCAACTTCATCAACAATATGTTTACTGTCGTTGAATGTTTTATTCATGACCCATACTCATAGTGAGTGGGACACATACTGAAGGGAACTGCAAACCACACGTGCTATAACTTATCTCACACAGGGTCTTTACAACCGAAGCAAACCGCGCTAACGGGTGTAAACAGACAAGTACTTACACCTGACTACACCTGTTGGGCGTGTGGTGTTTATCACCAAGACTGTGTATATCATTCACAACGTGCTCAGATTTAGAATCGTAAACAGTGAAAAAAGCAAGTTTGTCAACAAGTTTGCCCGTAGAAAATATAAAACCATTGAAGGTGTGCTGTCGTAATATAGATTATTTCGTGTCGCGTTCACTTATGTTTATTTTCTTCATATTTTCTTCATATCAATGACATAGATTTTATTGTTATAATCTATGAGATTTCATGATGATATGTTGATATTACATGGATATCTCTGATATTATCCGATATTAGTACATTAGCGTACAGCAGTAGTAGCAATACAAATTAAAGTTTTAATGTAATATGTATTACGGTGTTTTTG
>JAODUO010002578.1:0-20736 GCA_025642075.2 Ridgeia piscesae
AGCTTCCTCTCAAGTAGGTCATTCTTACAGTCATAGCTTCCTCTCAAGTAGGTCCTTCTTACTGTCACAGCTTCCTCTCAAGTAGGTCCTTCTTACTGTCACAGCTTCCTCTCAAGTAGGTCCTTCCTACTGTCACAGCTTCCTCTCAAGTAGGTCATTCTTACAGTCATAGCTTCCTCTCAAGTAGGTCCTTCCTACTGTCACAGCTTCCTCTCAAGTAGGTCCTTCTTACTGTCACAGCTTCCTCTCAAGTAGGTCCTTCTTACTGTCACAGCTTCCTCTCAAGTAGGTCCTTCCTACTGTCACAGCTTCCTCTCAAGTAGGTCCTTCCTACTGTCACAGCTTCCTCTCAAGTAGGTCCTTCTTACTGTCACAGCTTCCTCTCAAGTAGGTCATTCTTACTGTCATAGTGTCATCACAAATATGATTGGTTAGACTCAAAGCATCCTCTTTTAATTAACAACTAGTAATGAATGCTTCCCGAAGATGTAAGAGCAGATGTTGCCTTGAACAATTCTGCTAAACCTGAGATGTAACTATGGTGATCTTAGGATTAGCTACTAATTTTAGGTTTTTTAATTTGAATGTTTTTCCTACAGGACGGAGAAGATGAGCTGTAACGGCCATGACAGCAGCAGTACGGGGCTACAGGAGAACGGGGTGGCTGACCGGGACAAGGTTGACTCCCTCCGAAATGTGGTAGTGGATGGCTCAGGACGGAAGTTTGTCTTCTCCGTGGCTGTAATAGACTGGGACCCTAAGCCACTTGAGCGAATCAGTAAATACTACTTTGAGGATGGAGAGATTGTGAAAAACTACCTACGACATGCCAGTTCGGGTGAACAGGAGAAACATGACCTTGGCCTTGACTCATGACCTTTGACACAGTCCAGCAGATCGCCGCGGCATTGATTTAGTGAAATGAGATGTGACAGGATTGTCATTGACAGGTGTGACAAATATCTGCCTAGAAACTGTAATGACACCAGCTATATCTCGTCAGTCTTACATTATCATATCAATAAATATTAAAGATTTAATGCACTGGACAAGACAATGTAAAACTGGGTGAACTTTTCAATGTTGATCTTGACAATCTCTTGGGTTATAGTAAGGAAGTGAATAAATAGTTGTGTATTGTATAAACGTTTGAAGGGATGAGTCTTCACTGACAGATTGTCTTGTTGAATATCAACAATATTTTTGCACTCAATAAAAATTTAATGCAGAATGTATGAAAATTGGATTAAGATATTTGGTGATCGTGAAACATTAAACAAATGGATGACTGCAGACATCATTGCTGACAGTTGTTTATTCTGTCATTGCTGACAGTTGTTTATTCTCGTCATTGCTGACAGTTGTTTATTCTGTCATTGCTGACAGTTGTTTATTCTGTCATTGCTGACTGTTCTTTATCCTATCATTGTGACAGTTATTCATCATGTCTTTGCTGTCAATTATGCACCTGTCAGTGTGATAGTTATTCATAGTGTTGTTGCTGACAGTTGCAAATGTAGGCTCTGTGATTGCTGACAGTTCTTCATACTGTCGTTACTGACAGTTCTTCATACTGTCATTACTGACAGTTCTTCATACTGTCATTGCTGACAGTTGTTCTGTCATTGCTGACAGTTGTTCTGTCATTGCTGACAGTAGCAATGTTACAAGAGTGTATAATATTCAATTGATGTTAAAGACCTCATTGTATACAAGTCTCTATGGACCATGTAACATGTGTTTTGTTTTTCAAAACATTGACAAATGATGCAGAAAAGTAATTTTAGTCTGTGATACTGACTTGGTATGGCATAATTATGTTGCTTATATATTAGATAAATGTAATTAAAAATGTGTTAAAAAGTTTTAACAAGTAAGTTATCTCAAACAAGGCTGGGTTAGATCAAACAGGTGTAACAGTTGTAACATGTAATTAGTAAACAAATGTAATATAGAAAAATACATGTATAATCAGCTATCAAAATAATGTTGGTTTATATAGTGGTGTTTAAGATGTATACACGAATGCTGTGTTGATAGACATTTGAGTGATCTCATGAGAACAAACATGAGTTTGAAGGTGAACTTATAATTATGGAATCAATAGACAGTCCTATTGGCATAGATATCATCAGTCACATTATGACACAAGAGTTTTTAAACAATGTATAAAAAGTGAAATAATTGTTGGATCATTTTTATCTCATTTACTTTATAGAACTATGACAGATAAATATGTCTCCTCCTCTGTGCTGCTAAAGTTTCTGTTTTGTAATTTATTTAAATATTGTACTAATTTCACAGACGGTGTATACTGATTAGTTAAATGTGTGTTGGAAGTCAAAAAATGTGGATTATATGAAGTTAGCAGTCTTCCCTTGTGTGTTGTCTTGCTCATGTTGAACTCATGGCCACTGGGTGTTGAACTCATGGCCACTGGGTGTTGAACTCATGGCCACTGGGTGTTGAACTCATGGCCACTGGGTGTTGAAGTCATGGCCACTGGGTGTTGAACTCATGGCCACTGGGTGTTGAACTCATGGCCACTGGGTGTTGAACTCATGGCCACTGGGTGTTGAACTCATGGCCACTGGGTGTTGAACTCATGGCCACTGGGTGTTGAACTCATGGCCACTGGGTGTTGAACTCATGGCACTGGGTTTGACTCATGGTCTGTGTTGAACTCAGGCCATTGGTGTTGCTCACGTATGGGTGTTGAACTCATGGCCACTGGGTGTTGAACTCATGGCCACTGGGTGTTGAACTCATGGCCACTGGGTGTTGAACTCATGGCCACTGGGTGTTGAACTCATGGCCACTGGGTGTAAGCTACCACAAATGGTGATATACATGTACATGTATAGCTCTGAGAGATAAGACATAAACTTACCACATAATCATGACAAACTTTGTTACTAAATCACAATGTCCCATGTCATACATTGAGTGAAACATGCATGTATTCTGTCAAGTAGTTTGTAAATGAAAGGCCGTGCTGCAAATAAACAATCATTATTTACAAATGTCAGTACTGCTTCAATTTTACTTGCCAGTGCATTGCTCTGTGTAATATTTGAACAAACATCTCCTGATCTTTATTGATTCTATTGATTTCTCTGTGCTGTTTTGTTGTTGAAAAACCATTGCATCATTTAATTTTGTCATTTTAGTATTATAGAATTACATTTGAAATTGGGGTGGGGATGAAATTGAGCTTGATATAGTATTGCTTTTGTGATGTCATCTAGTCTGATCTCCTTCAGTTGCATTTCATTCACTCATGTTATCTGTTGATTGGCATCTCTCTCGCTGGCCAAGTGCATTGTAGGTTCTGTGTCCCAAATGCATTGTGGTTTGTCTCAGATTGTCTTAATTGTCATAATGATAAGTTAATGCAGATAACTTGAATGTATAAGTCTAGTTGACCTAATATTGTGACCTGCATGCAAAATAATTATTGAATTGCGTCACTCGACCTACTCGGCTCATCCAGTAACACACCCTACTACTGTATATCAAATCTTCAGACCATCCTCCCCACCTTGCCCTATTTATCTTTCACCCTGCCAAACCTCCATGAATCCCATCCCATTCATCCATCCAACAACCCATCATATCCACCCACCCATCAACTGATATCCTAGTCACACATGAACTCATCCATCAAGCAATGCTACTCACCCTATCCATCAATTCACCCACCTCACCCATCCATCAACCCACCTTACCCCTCCACCCATCAACCCACCTTACTCATCCATCCTACCCATCCATCAACCCACTCTATATTCACCCATCAACCAATCCATCCTACCCATTAGTCCACCCTACTCATCCATCCTATGCATCCATCAACCACCCCACCCTACTTTCCATCTGGTCATATATTCACCCACCATACTCACCCAACCCACCTACCCTACTCACTCATCCATCAGTCAACTCTAACCATCCTTCTCTGTCTTATGGAATATTATTGACCATTAGGTGGCAGCACCAAACCGTCCTTTCAAGCGTGATAATTACTCACTTTTTACATAGAGCTTTACTAATGGAATCATCGTACTGGGCTAGTAGTACTATACGAATCAAAATGATGACAAGGACTGGGGATGTTTTCAATTCAACAAAATAAACAACCATCGATTAGACATGTAGACAAATGTTGAGATCGAGTCCTGAGTGTGTGCACAGTGACAGCAAGATCAACTACACTTGTGTGGAGTTGAAAGGAAACTAAAGCTACTAACGTAGTTTGGATCACCGCTCTTGTGGCAATGTAATTCAGACTAATAACACTACAGCATGATCACGCAAAAACACGATCAACAAAGTCTAAAATTATATTGCTAAAATATACTTCGGCATTTTTATACAAAATATCTAAATGTCGCCATGTTTGCAGTCTTAAAACTGTGATGTTTACATTTTTAACATTAATTGTGGTCTTTGTTATAATATCCATATGCAATTTGCCATCGCGTAGTATGTAGAAATATTCAAATGTAAATCCGCCTAAATTCATACTTCGCGCTTCTCAAAGCGCGTACCAAAGTCAAGCATGCGCATTGCAACAGGAAGTGTATCTAACAATAGCAATGGCTGATATTTTGTTGATGGAAATTCAAATTTATCGCAGCTGATATTATGGTTTCTGACGAAGGATCGGATAGCGTAAGAACTCACTCGCACGGTAAGTAGGGGGGACACAGTCGAACGTCTTAGCTCAACGGATTAAAACCAGCGGTGTTTGAGTCTGTATTAGAAATTTGTTGTATCGCGAACGGGCACTTGTCGATCGCGAGTTGCATGCTTCTCCGACGGAGGGCCGAACCAGGCGGGGTGTCAAACATTCACCATCGCCGTCATATCGGAGTTAGGATCGGCTCGTTACTCCAGACGTCTGTAGTAGTTCCTATCTCACCTTACTGCCTCGGGCTTAGATTTGGGTCGACTAATGAAATATGTATCCAGGGAATCCGAATGGGCGTAGGATGCAGCAATGTCGGTGACTATCGTCGGTGCTAGAACTAGAAGTAGAACTGTAGACAGGGCAGCGGCAGTGGCAGACTTCATTTCCTCTGGCCTTGCTAAACCACCCAACCACCGACTGAACTATGATCATGTCTTTGGTCAGTAGTTACAAATAGTATAATAAATGGCTACAGAACAGTGCCGTGATAACTGTACATGAAATTAATCAAACAAGCCGACCCTTGACTTTAGGTTGGAGGGATGTAAGTTTAACTAGAACAAAACTGCCCAAACAAAGATGCTTCGAACAGCCTTAGGTCAGAATGAGGCATTAGTGGTTAGTACTAGTAGTGTAGATACCCCTCATAAACACCTCCAGACTCCTGTACCCCATTTATACTTGTCCTACAAAACCCTATCTCAGTTACTAATTTTACATACATCATCCCCAACTAACTGTGCACAACTGCACATGCAGTGAAGTTGAATGTACTTTACTAGTAACAATTGTCATCAGTTTGGAGACAGGATAATACTTGACTGTGGTCTGTACTGTACTGTACTGTACTGTACTGTACTGTACTGTACTGTACTGTACTGTACTGTACTGTACTGTACTGTACTGTACTGTACTGTACTGTACTGTACTAACTTGGACTTGGACTTGATAGATATGGCCTGCATGGATTCTATTAAAGTTTATAATTTGGTTGCACATGAGTTTGATAAATTATATTTATTTGTGTGTAACCCCTTGCAGAGATGAAGTGAGTACAATACAAATGTACTCGAGTACGAGTACGATTACTTTGAACATGCATGAGTACGAGTACTCAGAAAACAAATGTACTCGAGTACGAGTACGATTACTTTACAATATACTCGAGTACGAGTACGATTACTTTAGAATGTAATCATGATTACTTTCATGATTACTTTCATGAATATCCTGTTTCTAACATAAAGGCGACTTTCATGGAATCCCTAGGTGTCATTCTTGTTCTGTTGTTGTATCACTAATGTTCTAACTGATTACTGCTATCCACTATCCAGGTGTTATTATTATTAATAATTAGACGAATTTCTCAGGTATTGGATGAATTAATGCTGGATTAATAATTTAAATATGGTTTCTGAATCAAATACAAATAGGAGGCATTTAAAAATTTCAAATACACATGATCAATAACAACACTTCAAAACCAGGGGGGCATATTCAAAAGAGTAGTATATCAGATGGGTCCAGACATGGGGGCAAATACAATTGTATTTGAAAGTATTTAAATACTTTTTAAAGTATTTGTATTTGATGTTTAGGAATTAAAAGTATTTGTAGTTAAATACTTTCCTAAAGTATTTGAGTTGTTCAAATATTTTTTTGCAATACATTGTCAGTATCAACATTTCTTTTTCACTGTCACATGTAATGCCTGCCAAACTGATTACCTTAATGCACTGCAACTTCACCCAACAGTGCTAATTACTGATGAAGACACTTAACAGCAGGCTTCCTTCCCCCTGGCCCTGCAGTGACCACAACTTGTGTTTGCTCACAGCCAGAGGATGGACCTAACAGTGACCATAGGTCAATATCCCCTTTTGTTCTTTAGTCAGGCTTCAATTTGGCACCAGGTTATTCTGGTTTCCTGGCTGACTTTGAAGTCGAGCCTTCCTCAGAACATGGTAGCAATGATTAGCAGTGTCTCTTCTGATGGCAACATAGGCGTTATATTATTATGGACCTCCTGGCTTAACATACAAACAATATATTTTGGCCTTTACCTCTTTCAGTCAGTTGTCACTGTGATGCAGTTAGCAATAACAATACTCCCTAGCACTGGTCTGCCTGTCATCATATGAGCAAAACACTAATTATGCCTATAAACTAGATGTCTCAATCAATATATGTGTTGCTTTTTTTTTACCTACTTAGTAATACAAAATGAAAAGTATTTGAAAAATATATGAAAAAGTATTTGAAATACCTTTCAATGTATTCATATTTAAATACATTTATATTTAAAAAGTATTTGTAATCCCTCAATAATATTTGTATTTAAATACATTTCAATGTATTTGACCCCATGTCTGGATGGAACAAACACAGAATGGTTGTGGACTAAGACAGGTTTACAGTTTGCATTTAATTAAACACAATAGACAGGGATTTAGCAGCTAACCGCCCAGACCCAGTCAGGATTCTGGATGTTGGAAATATGACCAATCATTCACACCATACTGACAGAGCAAACAGTACAGGTGGGGCTGTGGCCTGGCTTCTAAAATTACAAAGCAAGATGTTAGGGGATGCTTATCTCCTGCAGTGCTTCCCAGGGACTGTCACAATATAACTTGTACTTTGTACTAAGCCAGAGGGTGAGGAGATGTTGCTTCTCTGGGAAGAGAAGGTATTAATTAGGGAAATTTGACTGAATATTTATTTAACTGAAATGCTCAACAGTAATAGAAAATGAATACCTTGATTATTATTACATCTAATATTGCCATTTTTATCTGTATAATACATTTGCTTGCAACTGTTCATATGAAAGAAATGTAATCGTGAGAAGTAATCGTGAGTACGATTACTTTGGTAATGTACTCGAGTACGAGTACGATTACTTTCCTTCGTACTCGAGTACGAGTACTCAAAAAGTACTCGAGTACAAGTACACGAGTACGATTACTCCATCTCTGACCCCTTGGTGTAATACTGGTACTTTAAATGGAGTTTTACAGTTTTAGTTTAATTAATTAAACATATTTTATATATTATATATATTTCCTGTCTAAAATGTTGTCTGTGGCCTGGTAATCAGGTAGAAAAGAAACATACATCACTGACCCAGTGACCCTCAAGATCCAGCATCTTCTCTACATGTTGGGTGTTAAATAATTTGATACGTTTGATCAAACATAAACAAGTCTTACTAAATAAATGAATGAAAGCAATTAACCATGATTATATGTTTATCAACACCAAACAATTGGTTAACAACAACATTTCTGTTTTGCATCATCATCATCATAATAGACAGGAGTTCACCCAGAATCAATAAACAGTAGAAAGTGAGAATGCATCAATTCAGCTTTGATGGCAGCCATAGTAAGCATTATGTAAATACTGTTGAGTGTTTGAGCAGACAAGTTTGGGGTCAGCCAGTATGATACTGCAGACGTTGTAATGCGGGCAGTATTGATCACTCTTACATTGTTGTTTTATATATTGTGATTGAGCTACATACGTTGGAGTTTTGCAGGTAGAATACCAGCATGCACTGGACACCCATGTCCAATTCTAAGTAGGACAAGTAGCCTGCTTTCAGGAAGACTTACATGACATAGTTATTTACCTTGGCACAAGCGACCCTTCACATTCAAAATATTCCACCTTGGCACCCAGCACAAATATGTACATAACTGTGTTTGAATGTATGCTTTAGATACACTTCCTGGTAATACAAAGTGACAGGGAGGACACAGTCTTGTACATAGGATGTATCATGTGTGTGTGTGTATTGAATGCCGTGGCAGTGTGTTCAAACTATGTATGTAACATTTGAGCGGTGCTAGAGGTGAGTCTGTGAAGAAGTTTCTATGTGTAATTATTGTCTGTGGCTTAAACCCAACATATAAGCATTTACTGAGTATTGGTGGGATCACAGGTCAATGGGTCAGTGCCCAATGTGAGGGACTACCAGTCAGGGGCAGGCCAAGAGCAGTGATTGTAGCCAAACACACCCACCCATCCTACTAGTCACAGCCACAGCTGTCAGTGATCCAGGTTGTGAACCATGGATAGCTTCTGGAAGCAGCCTGTGTGTGCACTGAAGACTGAACCACTGTACTAGGTTACAACATAAATTAGCGGGATGTTAAAAACAATCCATTTATTAGAGATTGTTTAAAATAAAAAAAATTATAGGCAGCACTGGTAGTTATTAATGGGCTATTGATAATTGAACGTCAGAAGTTTTGAGGAGCCCGAAATATGATTTGCATGAAGTAATTTTTTTAATTATAATTTAGGCAAAAATGCAGATGGAAATGGACGTCAGCTTATGTTTATGTTATTATTATTATACATTATATAATATGTAGATGTGATGTTTTATTTCTCACATTTCTTGCGGCTCTGTACAAGAGTGCTACAAGTGGTGGGTTGCACTCAGTGTTACGTCTGGCCACTTGGTGCAGTGTGTATCATTTGAGATGACATTACCATAATACTAATCTTTGGCCATACATAAACTATCTCCAGCATTACAGAAGCCAAGGTTTGTGTGAGAACTCAGTAAACATGATATTTCAGGTAAATATGTAGTATTAATAATTCTGTGTAGTTTATGAATAAGATTTGTGTGATAGATCTTAATACTAAGAGCATAACAAATTGGACACGTTTATTAAAATCATTCAAAGAATTTAGACATGCTCTTATGGTAAATGGCGAAACTGAAAGGTAAATTTATTCATGCGAAATTTGTTTAGCCAAATTTATTAGTTTGCCTGAAGATTTCAAAACTAAAATCATTTGCACTGGTCACCTATATTAAAATGGTCACTGATTTGTTGGTGACAGTGTTTGTTTTTCTCGCAAAACAAGTCTGAAACAAGACAAGTGGACAGTCAGACAGCAGTCACCTTTAACATACTGGACATGTGACAGTATACCAAGTAACTAACACTGCGTCATGTGACCTGGTGATAATTGGACATGAGAACAGACACAACAGGCGTCCCAACAGCTGACATACGCAGCAGGAATCTGGAGAAACCATCTGGTATCCATGGCAACTATTTTAGTTTGTGTTGTGCACCTGGGTGACTAATTCTGACGTGTTTATTTATAAAGCTACCAGCCTCACTATATATGTGTAGTAAATGATATTTCTACACTGACAGTGTCTGAGGAGTTCTGACGTGTTTATTTATAAAGCTACCAGCCTCACTATATATGTGTAGTAAATGACATTTCTACACTGACAGTGTCTGAGGAGTTCTGACGTGTTTATTTATAAAGCTACCAGCCTCACTATATATGTGTAGTAAATGACATTTCTACACTGACAGTGTCTGAGGAGTTCTGACGTGTTTATTTATAAAGCTACCAGCCTCACTATATATGTGTAGTAAATGACATTTCTACACTGACAGTGTCTGAGGAGTTCTGACGTGTTTATTTATAAAGCTACCAGCCTCACTATATATGTGTAGTAAATGACATTTCTACACTGACAGTGTCTGAGGAGTTCTGACGTGTTTATTTATAAAGCTACCAGCCTCACTATATATGTGTAGTAAATGACATTTCTACACTGACAGTGTCTGAGGAGTTCTGATGTGTTTATTTATAAAGCTACCAGCCTCACTATATATGTGTAGTAAATGATATTTCTACACTGACAGTGTCTGAGGAGTTCTGATGTGTTTATTTATAAAGCTACCAGCCTCACTATATATGTGTAGTAAATGACATTTCTACACTGACAGTGTCTGAGGAGTTCTGACGTGTTTATTTATAAAGCTACCAGCCTCACTATATATGTGTAGTAAATGACATTTCTACACTGACAGTGTCTGAGGAGTTCTGACGTGTTTATTTATAAAGCTACCAGCCTCACTATATATGTGTAGTAAATGACATTTCTACACTGACAGTGTCTGAGGAGTTCTGACGTGTTTATTTATAAAGCTACCAGCCTCACTATGTATGTGTAGTAAATGACATTTCTACACTGACAGTGTCTGAGGAGTTCTGGTGTGTTCCATTTAGAGATTGGAGAGTACAAGTGTACAATATAAATGATACATGTGTACACCACTTTACATCATTACACCACTTTACATCATTACACCACTTTACTGCATGATCACACCTGTGTAAGAGACTAAGAGGACTTATTTCCATCGTGTAGTTAGTACCTCACCTGTTAATCTTTCTTGTGACACAGTCAGACATCCTATGTGTAGTTAAGTTGGTCAGTTCTGGCAGCTGACTGCTCGCTTTCAGAATACAACAGTTAGAAAGGTAGTGTATTTGTGCCATCATGCAACAGTACTGGTAACTCATGTATGACATCATAATTATTATTGATAACATCAAATATACCGCTACTCAAAAAAATTTGCTATTACAGGTCAATTTATAAAAAAGGAAAACAATATTTAAATATCGGTGTTTGCTTAGCTTTGGTGTGTGTCAGATCTGAAATGTAAAAAAATAAAGAAAACTTTGCACACAGTTTTTGTTTAAAATTCCAATTTCAAATTGCAAAACTTTTTCCAATTAACAAACCCAAAGAAAGGTTGTTTTCTGGAACATAGTTTTATAAATACTGTACTTGAAATCATTTGTTCACACAACATAATTAGCCTGACTCAGATTATGACTAAGAAAGTGACCATTCATTCAACATCACTTGAACAAAACAAGTTCACTGGCTATTTTGTTCTGCTGTCAAAAAGGTATTCCAATTACAAAGTATTCAATTCTAACTAATTTTCAGTTTATCAATTCTGGAACAAACACATGTGTGACACAATTTTTACCCACTTTCAAGGCATAACTAACAATATCTATGGTTTTTGGAAGACCTTTTTTATCCTTCGTCCAACTGATGGGTGGACAGATCTCTACATAAAGCTAGACCAGTGGAGCAGACACTCCCTGACAGTCACTGGGGATGGATTAACTGGGTGATTAGAGTGAGTCAGTCATGTATTCAGTCCCTCTCAATTACAACTTGTTCACTCTGTCCTGCAGTGTCTGAGAGCCATGTGACACCTGTCACCTGTCACCTGGTCCCAGTACGAGACATTCCACACAGTCCACATCATTCATTCAGCCAGGTACTACAACCACATACTTATTCACCATTCATTGCCTGCTGATTCAGCCAGGTATCACAACCACAGACTTATTCACCATTCATTGCCTGTTGATTCAGCCAGGTACTACAACCACATACTTATTCACCATTCATTGCCTGCTGATTCAGCCAGGTACTACAACCACAGACTTATTCACCATTCATTGCCTGTTGATTCAGCCAGGTACTACAACCACATACTTATTCACCATTCATTGCCTGCTTGATTCAGCCAGGTATCACAACCACATACTTATTCACCATTCATTGCCTGTTGATTCAGCCAGGTACACAACCACAGACTTATTCACCATTCATTGCCTGTTGATTCAGCCAGGTATACAACCACATACTTATTCACCATTCATTGCCTGTTGATTCAGCCAGGTACTACAACCACATACTTATTCACCATTCATTGCCTGCTGATTCAGACAGGTATCACAACCACATACTTATTCACCATTCATTGCCTGCTGATTCAGCCAGGTATCACAACCACATACTTATTCACCATTCATTGCCTGCTGATTCAGCCAGGTACACAACCACATACTTATTCACCATTCATTGCCTGCTTTATTCAGCCAGGTATCACAACCACATACTTATTCACCATTCATTGCCTGCTGATTCAGCCAGGTATCACAACCACAGACTTATTCACCATTCATTGCCTGTTGATTCAGCCAGGTACTACAACCACATACTTATTCACCATTCATTGCCTGCTGATTCAGACAGGTATCACAACCACATACTTATTCACCATTCATTGCCTGCTGATTCAGCCAGGTACTACAACCACATACTTATTCACCATTCATTGCCTGCTGATTCAGACAGGTATCACAACCACATACTTATTCACCATTCATTGCCTGTTGATTCAGCCAGGTACTACAACCACATACTTATTCACCATTCATTGCCTGCTGATTCAGACAGGTATCACAACCACATACTTATTCACCATTCATTGCCTGCTGATTCAGCCAGGTATCACAACCACATACTTATTCACCATTCATTGCCTGCTGATTCAGCCAGGTATCACAACCACATACTTATTCACCATTCATTGCCTGCTGATTCAGCCAGGTATCACAACCACATACTTTTTCACCATTCAGTGCCTGCTGATTCAGCCAGGTATACAACCACATACTTATTCACCATTCATTGCCTGCTGATTCAGCCAGGTATCACAACCACATACTTATTCACCATTCAGTGCCTGCTGATTCAGCCAGGTATCACAACCACAGACTTATTCACCATTCAGTGCCTGTTTATGAGGATAATGTTTGGGTCGAAAGTCGAAACGAGAGTCAACATGGATTACTGTGCGATATTGCGATGTACTACAACCACTGGTCATCGTAGGGAACTTACACAAATCAATTATTTTTTCTTGACAAATTGAAGCCAGGTGTTTCGTGGAGGTCTATTTGAGCTCATTTTTTAAGTAATTGTATCAATTGCAGCCCCTGTGACATAATCCACACCAGGACACATAGTATGTATTTAACGGCAGAAATAAACTTGTGTAAGCCATAAATAATCATTACAGTGTAGTATGTCGATGTGTGAAGGAAGAGTTGTATATTTAACATAAGTTTAAATCCAGGATTGGAGTCCCGCATATCTGCGTAGCTCATTTGGTAAACGCGTTCTTTATGTGCATTAGCTTTATAATCAGAAGGACACCAGTTCAAACCCGACACAAAACCATTTATACGTTTAGGTCACTTGTTTGTTTAACTTTTCACAAAATAATAATTATACATTGAATCATAAAGAAATGATGTAGACTACTGCTTGTATTTGTTTTATTTTTGTAGTAATTATTGATACTCCACAAAAATGGAAATGAGGTAATTGTTATTCTGTATGACAATGACATATATTTATAAATTTCATTTATCAAGACAAATCACAATTTGTTTTCATATATAGTAAAAATAATAAAAATATAACATCATTGTGTTACGTTAAATTTACAATTCCACCTTCATAGTTCATACGCTGGCATACTAGTGATATTAAGTAACTTTATAACATTTCTGTCTGAAGTTAAATATTGGTAAAGTATGTGTCTTTGTGTGGATTATCTTCCGTAGGTTGCAATCGATAAAATTACTCAGAAATTGAGCCGATGGCGAACCGAACGCTCAATCAGGTCTCTGCGAAATGTGAGGCTTTAATTTTTTTTATTCATGTGGAACCGTAAGACAAATATTTGTTCCCTCTGATGACTCGTGTTTGTACGTCGGAATATTTCACCCTAATTTATTATGATGCTTGTCTCAACAACAAAATCCTTGTAAACAAGCTCTGAATACACTGTACGTAGAAAGGGCCCACCTGATGTCTGTATGTGTCGTCTTTGACACCACGATACCATGTGATCGCCTTGCAAATTAACTTTCAGCTTTCCTTGAGAATCACTGCTGACGGGTTTAAAACCGAATTTATACAACAAATATATTTTTATTTATGTTTTGAATGTTGTCAAATGTTACATACATACCCGGTACTCAATCTCTATGTAGACATGAAAAGAAAGAATTTCAGGCAATGCTTTGTTTCTATGTGCTTAATGATGTCACACACCAGGCCAGGGAGGTCTCCATTATATGATCCTGTGAATCAACAACTTAAATGTAAAATCTGTCCACATTTTGGAAGTTGTTGACAGCTGTTGGTGTGGACCGTATGACAAGACATTCACACACGTCACATGGTCACCAATATGTGGCTCGTTAAAATATGTTTACAGGACACTGGATTCAAAGTTAGGTTACAAAGACGATGTATTTGAAAAACTTATGTGACTGTAACGTAGAACTAGGTTGTGATATAAAGTGTAACGTAGAACTAGGTTGTGATATAAAGTGTAACATAGAACTAGGTTGTGATATAAAGTGTAACATAGAATTAGGTTGTGATATAAAGTGTAACATAGAACTAGGTTGTGATATAAAGTGTAACATAGAACTAGGTTGTGAATAAAGTGTTTAAAAAAATAAAGGAAATTAGGTTGTGATATAAAGTGTAACTAGAACTAGGTTGTGATATAAAGTGTAACATAGAACTAGGTTGTGATATAAAGTGTAACATAGAACTAGGTTGTGATATAAAGTGTAACATAGAACTAGGTTGTGATATAAAGTGTAACATAGAACTAGGTTGTGATATAAAGTGTAACATAGAACTAGGTTGTGATATAAAGTGTAATGTAAAACTAGGTTGTGATATAAAGTGTAAATAAACTAGGTGTGATATAAAGTGTAACTAGAACTAGGTTGAAAATAAAGTGTAAATGCTGGTTGTATTAAATTAAAAAGAAATAGGTTGTGATAAAAGTTATGAACTATTGGATTAAATTTTTAATTTGAACTAGGTTGTGATATAAAGTGTAACATAGAACTAGGTTGTGATATAAAGTGTAACATAGAACTAGGTTGGGATATAAAGTGTAACATAGAACTAGGTTGTGATATAAAGTGTAGCGTAGAACTAGGTTGTGATATAAATTGTGTAATGTAGAACTAGGTTGTGATATAAAGTGTACATAGAACTAGGTTGTGATATAAAGTGTAAATTAGAACTAGGTTGTGATATAAAGTGTAACATAGAACTAGGTTGTGATATAAAGTGTAACGTAGAACTAGGTTGTGATATAAAGTGTAGCGTAGAACTAGGTTGTGATATAAAGTGTAGCGTAGAACTAGGTTGTGATATAAATTGTGTAATGTAGAACTAGGTTGTGATATAAAGTGTAGCGTAGAACTAGGTTGTGATATAAAGTGTAGCGTAGAACTAGGTTGTGAAAATTATAAAAGGTTTTGGTTAAATTTGTAGAACTAGGTTGTGATATAAATTGTGTAAGTAGAACTAGGTTGTGATATAAAGTGTATCATAGAACTAGGTTGTGATATAAAGTATATCATAGAACTAGGTTGTGATATAAAGTGTAACATAGAACTAGGTTGTGATATAAAGTGTACATAGAACTAGGTTGTGATATAAAGTGTAGGGAGAACTAGGTTGTGATATAAATTGTGTAATTTGAACTAGGTTGTGATATAAAAATTGGTTTTAATGTTTTTGAACTAGGTTGTGATATAAAGTGTAACATAGAACTAGGGGTTTTGTGAAAAAAAATTTGTTGTAACATAGAACTAGGTTGTGATATAAATTGTGTAACATAGAACTAGGTTGTGATATAAATTGTGTAACATAGAACTAGGTTGTGATATAAAGTGTAACGTAGAACTAGGTTGTGATATAAAGTGTAACGTAAAACTAGGTTGTGATATAAAGTGTAACATAGAACTAGGTTGTGATATAAAGTGTAACGTAGAACTAGGTTGTGATATAAAGTGTAACATAGAACTAGGTTGTGATATAAAGTGTAATGTAAAACTAGGTTGTGATATAAAGTGTAACATAGAACTAGGTTGGGATATAAAGTGTAACATAGAACTAGGTTGTGATATAAAGGTTTTAAAAAAAAAAGGGGGGAAGAAAAATAGGTTGTGATATAAAGTGTAAAATAGAACTAGGTTGGAAAATTAAAAAAAAGGGGGTTTTAAAGTAAAACTAGGTTGTGAATAAAGTGTTACATAGAACTAGGTTGTGATATAAAGTGTAACATAAAACTAGGTTGTGAATTAAATTAAAAAAGGTTTTTTAAAAACATAGAACTAGGTTGTGAAAATTTAAAAAAAGGGGGTTAAATGTTAAAAACTAGGTTGTGATATAAAGTGTTACATAGAACTAGGTTGTGATATAAAGTGTAACATAAAACTAGGTTGTGATATAAAGTGTAATGTAAAACTAGGTTGTGATATAAAGTGTTACATAGAACTAGGTTGTGATATAAAGTGTAACATAGAACTAGGTTGTGATATAAAGGGGTAAAAAAAAATTAAAAAACTAGGTTGTGATATAAAGTGTAATTTAAAATAGGTTGTGATATAAAGTGTAACATAGAACTAGGTTGTGATATAAAGTGTAACATAGAACTAGGTTGTGATATAAAGTGTTACATAGAACTAGGTTGTGATATAAAGTGTAACATAGAACTAGGTTGTGATATAAAGTGTAACATAGAACTAGGTTGTGATATAAAGTGTAACATAGAACTAGGTTGTGATATAAAGTGTAACATAGAACTAGGTTGTGATATAAAGTGTAACATAGAACTAGGTTGTGATATAAAGTGTAACATAGAACTAGGTTGTGATATAAAGTGTAACATAGAACTAGGTTGTGATATAAAGTGTAACATAGAACTAGGTTTATATAAATGTTCATGAACTGGGTTGTGATATAAATTTTCATAAACTGGTTTATTTAATAAAGTTTAAAAAGGTTTCATAAAAAAGGTTGTTTAAAAATTTAAAATAAACTAGGGTTTATTTTTAAAAGGTAAACATGAACTATTGTGATTAAAAGTTACATAAACTGGTTGTTTAAATGTTCTAGCTAGGGTTTGATTAAATTAACTGGCTAGGGTTTGTTAAATTAACAAAACTAGGTTGTGATATAAATGTTCATGAACTATTGGTATAAAAGTAACATAAACAGGTTTGGTTAAAGGGAACATAAACAGGTTTTGGGAAAAAAGTTAAATAAACTAGGGTTTATTAAATTAACGGGGGAAAACTAGGGTTTATTAAATGTAGAAAACTGGACTAAATGGTTACAACCTAGGGTTTAGAGTTTTATTTAAACAAAATTCCCCCTTTTTAAAGTACACAATCCCGATCTTGGGAATTTATGTTACAACCAATACCAAAAATAGATATTGGAATTATCAAACCCGTTTTAGACCCTTTTATACCCATTTTGTTTTCTTAAATTTTGGGCCCATTCTAGTTACTTTATCCCCAATGAGATTTAATTAAACCCGCATTTTTTTTCACAACCAGTTCAGTTACACTTTATACCCTATTCTTGTTACCTTTATTCACAACCTGTTTTTAAAGAACCCTTTTTTATACCAACCTAAATATGTTCACTTTATTCCATTTTTATTTCACATATCCAACCTGGATTCTATGTTAAATTTATATTAAACCCAATTCATTTTACACTTTATATCACAAACCCAGTTCTATGTTTCACTTTATATCACAACCTAGTTTAATTACACTTTTTTTTCACAACCTGTTCTAGTTTCACTTTATATACAACCTAGTTCATGTAAAACTTTATATCACTTTTTTTTTATTTAAAAAACCTAGTTTATGTAAAACCCTTTTTATCCCCTTAAATTTATATCACAACCTATTCTAGTTACATTTTTATCACAACCTAAGTTTCACTTTTTATCCCCTGTTTTATGTTACATTTTTATCACAACCTAGTTTATGTTACATTTTTATCACAACCTATTTTTACATTAACTTTATATACCCTAGTTCTATTTTCACTTTATTCCCCTAGTTCTAGCACTTTATATCCCACTTTTTTTAAAACAACCTAGTTCTATTACACTTTATATCACAACCTAGTTTGTTTCACTTTATATCCAAAACCCAGTTCTAGTTACACTTTATATCACAACCTATTCTAGTTACACTTTATATACAACCTAGTTCATGTTACACTTTATATCCCAACCTATTCATTTTCACTTTATATCACAACCTAGTTTTATTTTTCCTTTATATCACAACCTATTTTTCTTTTTATCCAACCTGGTTCTCTTACCTTTTTTATCCCCTTAATTTTAAAGGTTGGTTAACACTTTTTGTTTTTAAAATTTGGCCCAAACTATTTTTCCTTTTTTCTAAATTTTTCCTTTACCCAACCAGTTTTTTTACCTTTTTTATCTGGGCCCATTTTTAAATTTTATCACAACCTGTTTAGTTACTTTTTACCCCCTGGATTTGGGTTTCCATTCCCCGGTTTTGTTCCTTTTTATCAAAACCGGCATGTTACATTTATATCAGCCTGGTTCTTTTTACCAATTTTAATCCCCCTGGTTTTATTTTACTTTTTATCCAAACCCGTTCTAATTTCCAAAAATCCCAACTAATTCCGTTTACAATTTATAAAAACCCCCCCGCTAGTTACTTTTATCACAACCCGGTTTAGTTTACATAAAATTTTTCCCTAACTTTTTGGTGTTCTTAAAATATACCCACTATGTACATTATTTAATGTTTTTGTAACTTTAACACAACCTGTTTTTTAAAAATTTAAAAATTCAAACCTGTTTATTACTTTATATCCCCCTGTTTCCTTTTTATATCAAATAATTCTACTTTTCACTTTAATATAATTTATTTTTTTTCAATGTTCATTTCATATATCCAAACCAGTTCACCAAAAACCTTTCATTTAAAATTTTTCCCAACCTGTTTTAATTAAAAAATTTTTTATAAAAATTTAGTTCAACCCCCAAACAAACCATTTTCAAAAATTTATTCCCCGTTCAGACACTTTTATCCCCCCAGTTCAGTTTAATTTTATCACAACCTAGTTCAGACACTTTTACCAATATTTAACTTCAGACAGAAATGTTATAAAGTTACTTAATATCACTAGTATGCCAGCGTATGAACTATGAAGGTGGAATTGTAAATTTAACGTAACACAATGATGTATATTTTTATTATTTTTACTATATATGAAAACAAATTGTGATTTGTCTTGATAAATGAAATTTATAAATATATGTCATTGTCATACAGAATAACAATTACCTCATTTCCATTTTTGTGGAGTATCAATAATTACTACAAAAATAAAACAAATACAAGCAGTAGTCTACATCATTTCTTTATGATTCAATGTATAATTATTATTTTGTGAAAAGTTAAACAAACAAGTGACCTAAACGTATAAATGGTTTTGTGTCGGGTTTGAACTGGTGTCCTTCTGATTATAAAGCTAATGCACATAAAGAACGCGTTTACCAAATGAGCTACGCAGATATGCGGGATCCAACCGGGATTTAAACTTATGTTAAATATACAACCTTTTCCTTCAAATGTCAAGAAAAAAAAATTGATTTGTGTAAGTTCCCCGGCCAGTGGTTTTTAAAACGCAAATCGCCAAAACCATGTTGACTCTCGTTTCGACTTTGAAAAACCCAAAAGGGGTTTTTGTTTTGGGTTTTGGGTCCCGGCGAAACAGCAGGCATGAATGGTGAATAATTGTGGTTTTTCCTGGCTGAACAGCAGGCAAGAAGGTGAAAAGTAGTGGTTGTGTACCGGCGAATCAGCAGGTAATGGTGAAAAAGTTTGGGTATCCTGGCAATCAGCAGGCAATGAAAGGTGGTGTGGGTTTTTCCTCGAATCCCGGGAAAGAATGGTGAAAAATTGTTTGTGATACCTGGCTGAATCAGCAGGAAAAAAGAATGGTGAATAAGTTGTGGTTGTATACCTGGCTGAATCACAGGCAATGTGGTGAATAAGTATTGGTTTGTCCCGCACAGGAAAAATTTGGGGAATAGTTTGGTTTAGTATTGGTTTAATCAACAGCAAGAATGTTTAATAAAAAATTTTGGGTTTCCCGGTGAATACAGGCAAAAATGTTGTTTAATTTTATGCACAAAATTGGGGTAAGTATGTGGTTGATACCGCAATCACAGGCAATAATGGTGAATAATTGTGGTTGTGATACCTGCTGAATCAGCGGCAATGAATGGTGAAAAGTATGTGGTTGTAGTACCTGGCTAACACAGGGAATGAATGGTGAATAATTTGGGGTTTTGAATCACAGGTAATGGGAAAATTTTTTGGGGAATTTGAATCAGCGGTGAATGGTGAATAAGATTTTTGATACCCAATGGGCAAAAATGGTGAATAATATTGGTTGTATCCTGGCTGAATCAACAGGAATAATTTTAATTTTTGTGATACCTGGC
>JAODUO010002579.1:0-23853 GCA_025642075.2 Ridgeia piscesae
AAACCTAACCCTAAACCTAAACCTTATTCCACGTAACAGCAACCCAAAACTGGTACTTGTACGTGAGTGGTTAGCAAGAAGCCCTTACTGTCTATGTAGCCCACTAAGCCAGAAAGGGACGGAGGCTCTATCAAGACTGTGTGTGTGTGTGTGTGTGTGTTGTGTGTGTGTGTGTGTGTGTGTGTGTGTGTGTGTGTGTGTGTGTGTGTGTGTGTGTGTGTGTGTGTGTGTGTGTGTGTGTGTGTGTGTGTGTGTGTGTGTGTGTGTGTGTGTGTGTGTGTGTGCGTCGCTGGTTCAACGAATTCTTCATACGATTGGTTTCGTGTCAGAGGGTTCTTACGTGCTTCCTCACCCTCGCACAGACAAAACACGGTGCGTCCTACAACCAGAGTTCTAGCAGTTGCATAAATTAACTTCAGTTTATCTGCATATGCAGATAGTGTGCCTATTGTCACTGTTCGTGGTAGCAGGATGCCCTTTTGGACGAGTTCCCAGCCGTGACTTGATCGGTCCATTGTCTGTGGTGATTCGAGAAGTGCCGCTTTCCAGGTCGCGACTAGCAGGTGACTCCTGTTGATGGTTTCGACGAACGCAGCATTGGTTGATGTAAGGGAGCAGAATTTATCCGATGATGCACCACTCTTCCGTGTTTTTGAACGCCACATATTGACCTTACATTCGGTCATGGATGTGCACGGCTCTGCTACCTTTGCCATATGCCCCACATATGAAATTATATGAGCTTGCACTGATTTCATATCAGCCTTCACATCGCCAACTTTAGAGAGGGAGAGTGTTCCCCTCTTGGCAATTTTGATAATAGTTGCCTTGCCTACGCCATGCAATGAAGCTACAGTATATGCTCCGGAGATCCCATGAATTGCCCGAAGATCATCTGTTATGCCGCTATGTGCTGTTGCAGTGGCACCAATGCCGATAATGGCTTATTCCTTCACTAGTGATGACATGATCATTGTAACAGAGTTCCTACCTCTACACTTAATGTGGTAGAAATGCACAAGAGCACAAACACGTCGTTGTCCCGGCACACAACACGAACACACTTGCCTGAGAGTGACCACGGGATGACATGCTGTGTAATGACGATATCAGCCGCCTCGTGTGTGGAACAGAGATTATGACGGTCAATCCGTACACCACCAACTATCTCCACTGGCACGTCGCTGACACCAGCAATCACGAGAGTGTGCTTCTGTGTTGCTTTCGTGTAGTAGTCGGGGTAGAGCAGGCTTCTACGAGCATAGCATTCAGTTGAATCTTGTTCTTCGTGTTGATGAGAATGACTGGTTTGGCTGGAGCAGGAATCTCCGGTGTCAGCTTGTGCACCCGGCTTGACCTATCTCTGCATCCTCGTGAATTTCTTGGTGCTGTTGGGGAAGTATCTGTCAATCACGACAGTGGCATTTGACATTTGAAGAGATTGATGAATAACCAACAAAAGGGCATCCACATATTCGTGGATTTCGTCAGATGGCCAAGTGAGGACACAGGGGAACGCAGAAACATCATAGATAACGGTCTCCGGGATGGGGCAGTTACGCTCCGATATAACCACTTGAAATTTCAGTTTCAAGGTCGATTTTGAATTTCTGATTTTCATTTCACCGCCTGGCCTACCAGCCTTGAAGTTGCTCATCGCCAGTTGTCTAAGACTGACGGTATCATCCGCATTCACGTCAGGGTGAGCGATTTGTCCAGTAATGATGTTCATCAGTCATTGTATCTCAAGCATAAATATTGACTGAGTAATGGCAATTTTTATTATATCGATTAGCGATAGCGGCCATCTGAGATTTGCAAAAATGCCACCGGACGAAATTGACACAAAATGGTTCTTAACGAATATATATATATATATATATATATATATATATATATATATATATATATATATATATATATATATATATATATATAATACATACATACAATACATACATACATACATACATGCATATATACATACATACATACATACGTACATACGTACATACGTACATACGTACATACATACATACATACATACATACATACATACATACATACATACATACATACATACATACATACATGCATATATACATACATACATACATACATACGTACATACGTACATACGTACATACGTACATACGTACATACGTACATACGTACATACGTACATACGTACATACATACATACGCACATACATACATACATACATACATACATACATACATACATACATACATACATACATACATACATACATACATACATACATACATACATACATACATACATACATACATACATACATACATAAATACATACATACATACATACATACATACATACATACATACATACATACATACATACATACATACATACATACATACATACATACATACATTCTGCGTCACAACCAGAGGAATGTATACGAGAACTCACTGAATGAATTCAAGTAATATGTACGACACTCGCCAAACCCGCTCCGCTCTTTGCTGCATACTCATAAGCCCCGTCACTAGGATAAACACATAAGGTCAACGTAGTGACACCTTAGTGTGAACTGACCCAGTTCACCAACAAGACGAGTGGGTGGGAGCAACTGGAGCGTGTCGGTGGCGAGGACACGGCGGACGGAATCACACCTGTCTCGGTGTCAGACGCAGTGTCGAGTAAACCTCACAGTCAGCGCGTGCTACAGGTTGATGGCCCCATTCTTGATGGGCCACGGCTCTGGTGCTACAGTCGTCTTACTGACAGCGTTCGTGGTCTTTCTGGTGACAATTCCCAGCAATTCAGGTGAGTGATTTGTCTACAGCGCTAGCCCACCTTTCTCGCGTAGGTGAAGTCAATCATGCATGTCGTAACACGGCCTGTTTTCATACGATCGTTACATATTTAGTTTTCTTCCTGGTTGGCACACATGCTTGGGATTGCAGACACAGTAGGCGAACTGTTATTTAATTGCAGCTATGGAATATTCCGTGAGTCATAATACCTGTGAATGTAACTTTAGCACACCAGGTCTAATGTGTAGCTGTTTCGCTACACGTATGGACACCATTCTGCGATCTATCTGTTTTGAAATCAATTCAGTTGTCCTGCCTTGTATGCGGTGATTATGTGGGAGGGTGATTGAGGCGCATCACCACCCTTAATTCCACATCCACGAGTCACACGTAACACCCCCAATAGCACCCACTTACCGAACTATTTAGAGATACACATAATGATGTCCACGTAACCAGAGATATTCGGAGTTCAGTCTCCATGTCCCTGGTGTCTACGCTAATGTTATTGGATAGGCATATATAATCTCTTACGGACCAATGCTAATAGTAATTTATTAATGTATACACGACAAATCTCTCAACTGTGTGTATTCAATTATTTAAGTAGCTACATGACATATTTCTAAATAAAGGTGTACGGTTTATTATTGTAATAATGTGTCTACTATTTGCTTGTGGAATATGATGTGAAATCATATTTGGTGTTTACCAGCATATCCGAGACTATCCAGGAAAATCAGATTAGCAACATCATCAAAACGTTCGTGTTAGTGTCTCAAAATAAGTGTCTTACAACAGCATCGTGACGATGAAAATATGTTAACAGTGCTGGGTCTTAGGCGAACAACGAAAACTACTACACGGGCTCTTTAACTCATGTTTATATCCACTAACATCAACACACCCCTCGGGGCCTGTCGTTGACAATTACGTTGTGACGACTAGTTGTATGTGGCTGGCTTGAAATGTACACCAGATGTGCAAGAAATACACCTTTACTCGTGTGGTGTACTTGACACCCCGCTCCCAACCACACACCCCATGTCATGGCACAGCGGCAGTAGAAGTTACACTTAGTAGTGCTCAACCATAATATATGATCGGTAGTGGCGGGTCGCGACAACAATCTGCAAGCGGGAGATTGTGCATATCAGGTACACGATACCAGAAACAGGCGCTTCATTGGGGAAACAGAAGAAACGTTTCTTCTTGATAACCTGTTAACCTCTGCTGTGTCATAATCACGACAACGCTGAATAAGTTATTGTAGAATTTTTATGCAGAGGCGCCCGTATGATTTTTTTCTAGAGGGGGCAAACTCACACGCACACACACATACACACATACACATACACATACACATACACATACACATACACCCATACATACATACATACATACATACATACATACATACATACATACATACATACATACATACATACATACATACATACATACATACATACATACATACATACATACATACATACATACATACATACATACATACATACATACATACATACATACATACATACATACATACATACATACATACATACATACATACATACATACATACATACATACATACATACATACATACATACATACATACATACATACATACATACATACATACATACATACATACATACATACATACATACATACATACATACATATATACATACATACATACATACATACACACATACTCACATACTCACATACACACATATATACACACATACATTCACACGCACACACACACACACACGCACACACACACACACACACACACACACACACACACACACACACACACACACACACACACACACACACACACACAAGCGTGTACGAACCATTATATATATATATATATATATATATATATATATATATATATATATATATATATATATATATATATATATATCAAAGATCGCGATATCACTAAGTATGCTAACATAATTATAGTTTGACTGACGAATATGTGTCCAAAAATCAGGTCCAATGGAGCAGATGCACCCTATTGTCCCATACGGACGCCGATGTTTTCGTAGTGTATTGGTATACACTATGCACTTTGTGGGTTGGACATGGACAATATACTTTTACGCTTTCCGTGGGGAGTGCAGGCTGAGTCCCCAAAGGGAGATAATACAAATAAATACAAATAAATCCATGCCACATTTTCACTCTTAGAAACGGCCGCCAACTGGGCGTTCGTTCCCAGTTAACTCCCCATAGAGGGAAGTCTTTGGGAGAGGACATGGGGAATATACTGCGTTTGCGGATGTCCCTTAGTGGTGTTGACCGGCGGCTTTGTAAGATCTTAATGGTTTGTATTTTATTCTGCCAAGTTAAACCAAGGACCGTTCGCAGGAAATGACAGTGACATCTGTTAAGCTTTTATTTGTGTTCCGCTGTGTCGCCCATATCAACGAACCATATAATACAATGCTGATAACACAAACATGCTACAGTTTCTGTCGGTGTACGATATAGAGATATAGTTCTGCATCATACAAAGTTGGGAAATAACGTTACGTTACAGCAAACGCAGAAGTAACATGTATCTAGCCATACACACAGTAAATGAATATTACTATTATTAGTTTGTCCTGATTAAAACAATCCCAATTGTAACGTACGGTAACTGAATTCTTGGGTAACTCAATTCCGTCATAACCAAACGCATTCGACATTGTTGTCGATATCAGACGCCGTGACAAGTTCCACAGCGGTGGGCCAGCAACGGGGGATATGGTCGGTCACCACAATGAGGCCTTGCATGTGGGACACAGTGGACAGTGTTCACTCGAGCATAACGATCTAGTTAGCTGCATTGTGTCAGTACGGACATGTACTGTGTTGCACGGCTGGTCAATGGTCTGTTATCGACAGCCAGTATGATTTGATCAGTAGCATAATTGTGATATGGCAGAATTGATTAGGGCCATTGACGTAGCTGGCCGCCTAGTCATGTACTCTCTGCAGTCGCTGCGTTGTTTCTCAGGCAGTCGGCGGTGCTTAGGTGAAAAATTGCTGACATTGATAATTACCGTTATTTCGCTCGTCTGCTCATCTAAGAGTAACCGATATTTATTTTCTACTGGTTGGTTTGTCGCTTTGCATTCATAAAAAACAGTGCTTGATTAAGTAACCGAAAAGTAGGCGAATACTTCTTATTGCAGGAACACAATAAAATTAAGTTATGTGTTTAGGGGAGCACTGTTTTGGCTTAAGAAATATAGAGTTCTAATACTGCATTGCTCCCCTTTTCAGGACATCCTAGATATGCACTGACGACATGACGTATTAATAGTCCTTAATTCAATCTTGTTAAATCTTGTTAAATCTTGTTAAATTTAAAAGACAAGCTGAACTATAAATGAGTTACCCGTGTGGGAAGTTGTTGTCACAGGTGTATGTGATTTTTGAGTTTTTACAACACCACGTTGCAAAAACTCGTTGCTGGCCGTTGCCTTGACCGTCGCCTAGTTCTAGACGTATCTGCACGAAGAGTCTTCAGCCGTCACTAGGATGGCCGTGAAGAAGCACTTGCGTCAGTAAATCAATACCCAGTCCAAGAAGACATGACAAACCCACCAACATTAAAGGAAGTCTTAGCTGCCATCAAATCAATAAAATCAGGAAAAACACCAGAGTGAGATGGCATACCTGCTGAAATCTAAAAATATGGTACAGCTCTTCATGCTCAACTGATGACATTCTACCACAAAAAGAAGGGTGAAGAAGAAGTGACTATGGAAACAATCGTGGCATTTCGCTACTCTCAACTGCGGGGAAAACTCTGGAAATATGCTTCTGAAAAGAGTAAAAATAATTGCAGAAGTGATCACACCAGAAAGCCAACGTGGATTTCATCGCTCACGCTCTACAATCGGAATGATATTCACCTTGCGTCAGTGGACTGGTCAACCTTGTGGATCTTACTAAGAAAATATAGATGTCCCGATACTTTTGTAAAAAATAATTCAATAATGTCATGATGGTATAGCTGGAGCAGTGTACATTGATGAATCAACTACTGAGCCATTTTAAATTACCCATGGAATAAAGCAAGGATGTGTCTTGGCACCTTCCTTGTTCACTCTCTTTCTGGCAGCACTACTGTCTACAGTGTCCGAACAACTTAGTGCACTAGATCTGATGGAAAATTATTCCAACTGGCTAGTATAAAGGCAAGCACAAAAACGTGAGAACTTTGCGTTTGCGAACTACTATATGCAGATGGTTTTAAAGTCTCCATAAAGTGCAAGGTGTACAAGGCAATTGTGTTTCCAACACTACTGTACTCAGCGGAGACATACACTCTCTACCATCGCCACTTTAGAAAACGTTCCCTAGTGCATCTCCGACATCTACGACTAATCCTGCGGATTTCCTGGAAAGACCATATTCCAAATGTTGAAGTGTTGAGATGGGCTAATATGCCCAGCATAAAAGCCACTCTAACGGCTTCTCAACTCCATTGCACTGGACATATCATTCGTACGAATGACACCAGACTCCCAAAGGCAATGTTCTATGGGGAATTAACCAAAGGGTAACGTCTTCATGGTGGACAACGGCTGCGATACAAAGATGTACTCAAACGACACCTAAAGGCTACACACATTGCCATAGACACATGGCAGGCTCTTTCACAAGACCGACAACAGTGCAGGCAGTCTATTCACAAAGGATGCTTCTGCCCATGTCATCTTCTGTGTCAACTGCGGAAGAGGCTTTTCAACTCAGATCTAATATCTCACCGACGAGCAAAGTACATGGACAATACCCTGCACTGATGTCATCATCGGGCGCGATGGACAGCAGAGAGAGAGGATAACCTCAAGACGTGTTACCTCGAAAAAGTCTGACGTTTATCTCGTTTTTGATCAAAATTATGAATCGGTACATATTGTTTACTTTTGTTTAATATTACCAGAATTACAAATGACGTGAATAACTGAGAAGAGAAAAAGTGAACTCCGTGAAATGTTGAATTCACATCTTGTCTAGGTAAATAATCTAGAAAACACGCGAGCACACTAACACACGGACACACACGACATACACACCAAAAAGCGTGCATGCTCATACTTAGACACATGGGCAAGCACAGACACAGAATCACGTACACAAATTGCAGGAATTACCTGAGTCGGACTAGTAAATGACTTCGCCAATGACCCGTGACAACAACAGAACAGCGCAAATACGTCCCTCACTTGAAGACAAAAAACATTCGCCCAATTCATCTTTACAAGTTTGCCAAACAAGACTAGCCGTGGCACACCTCTAGGCTAAGTGCGGAAGATAGATGAATCAAACTAATACTTGACTTCGCCACTCGCGACAGCGCCAGCTGTGAGAACAACGCAATACCCGCCTCAACTTAAAGACGGATACACGATTGATCGGTATCCCAATATATGACCATTTCGCATCTTAAACATTTTAACACGAGCCACGGTTGGATGTGTTTATAATATAAACACATTTCAGCCAATCGTATGTCATGTGACGATAATATTATCATCGTCAGCTGACCGGGTGACAGCCACATATGATTTCAGCATACCGTATGAGCAACGACATAATTGATCACCTTATCGTAGGACAACTACTGAGGCGATCAGCCATGGGTATTGTTGGTTGTCACCGATGTAACTAGCGACCGTATGCATGCGTGGATGACTGTACACTAGTTTTGTATTGACTGTCCCGCAGGTGCCCCACTGAACCAATGGCAAACTAATTACCCTTCCGCATGCCCTCTCCCTTTCCGGATATCCACTGACGAAATGTCTTATTAATGCTCAATGATTCAAAACGTCATATTGAAGTAAAAATGCTTTACACTCCTGCGAAACGTTTACCATTGGCGTATGTGATTGTTTAATAACAGCAACGTCTTGAACATATCCCGTCAGCTGTCTACAGAGTGACCGTTGTATAGGAACTGTTACGTCGAAAACATATTGTGACGTTTGTCTTTATTTTCGATCGTTGAATCAGTATGCAGGTTTAGCATTTGTCATTGGGGCTACCAGATTTATAAATTATGTGAAAACCTGTGAAGGAAAAAACTGTTATCTGATCTATGATAGAACTCCTTGATATGCAGGAACACACGCGTTACGCAAGACACCCAAGACATGCACACGCACACACTTATAGCTTTCCTGTCCTGCAGGTGCCCGATGTAGATTCGCCAGTTCGTCGGCCAGTCAGGACTCGTGCATCTTCCCCTGTAGATGTACCAAAGGCTGCAACACAACCACCGGCGACTGTCTCGACGACGGACGATGTGTGGCCGGACACCCGAGTGACCACCGCTGGAGCGGACCGGCCTGTCAGATAGGTTAGTGCACATGCACACACACGCACGCACGCACACACGCACAGACGCACACACGCACACACACACGCACGCACGCACACACACACACACACACGCACGCACGCACGCACGCACGCATGCACGCTCGCTCGCTCGCACGCACGCACGCACGCACGCACATTCAGTCACATACATATACATACATACACATCCATTTATACACGAGCACATATACACACGGTGTGTGTCATATATATATATATATATATATATATATATATATATATATATATATATATATATAGGTTGTTAGGTGGTCAGGTATATCAGTGGGAAAAGGGAAATGGGAAAAGGTAGGTTGATGGGGATAGCGTACGGTTTTTGGTATCGGGGTAGTTGTGTGTGTGAATATAAAAATATCCGTTTTTATATACTATGTTTTTTGTTCAGGAAATGTCGCTTACAGAAAAACTGCCAGCCAGGTGAGTTATTCGTGGGGTGACAAGTTCCCAGCAGACAGAGCCGTGGATGGTAACGTTGACCAGTGGCGATCTCACGAACACTGCGCACTGCCGGACCGTGGTCAAGGAATAAACGCTTGGTGGCAGGTGGACCTCGAAGGGATATTCGACATACTGCGAGTGGAAATCTACAGCGGCAACAACAGTGAGTACCGAAAGTTGATTGCTATCAGGGTAACCAGTAACAGTAAATATGTTATTTGATGAGCTTCATACTCCAATGTAATATAGAGAGCTACGACCATGCACAACATTTACTAAACTATGGGTATGAATATTTAGTTAGAGACTTGTTTTATTTATTAAACTTTTAAGATTGTTATAAACATTTGTCTTCAAGAAACTAGTTATGTGTGTATATTTTAGCCGCCGGTCGCGGGTTTCTTCACAGACTACAAAATCAATTTTATAAAAGAAATATATATTCAATAGCAAACAACCTTTTTAAGGAAATCGCTTTTTATATTAGCGAATAGCATACACTGTTAAAATTAGTGCGGACAAATTAACTAGTAAATTGTGTTTTATTCACATGAAATATTTACAAGTATAAAGATAATTCATTTATAGGAATGCGATTGTGTACTGCATGTCATAAAAATATTGTTTATATAAATATGTTATTGTTAAATGTAATTTTGTCAGATTTACATGTGTATTCTTTAGTTAGTTGTAGCAACTGTTGTATCTCTTTTTACTTCATACACATTGTTTTCGATATGACCTTAACACTATTGCTACTTTAATTAATTTGCATTTTTTGAGTGATCAAAGCGATCTTCCTATATCGGTAGTTCTTTTTACCGTCAGTATTCTAAATTGTTTGTTTGTCTGGTATATTTACTGCCAGGCTTTATATAATTAGACAGTCTTGATCATTGGATCAACACAAGGCACAGGCAGATTGCTGTGTGAACAAATGGTCCTTCGAAGCTTTCTGCAGCCACCATTCCTGTTCACACTTTTGGCAATAAGGCAGGTCTCATTGGCAAGTGGGAACTGTCTGTCCCATTGCTTAAGCGTTGGCAAGATAAGATTTCATTATAACACAACATATAGTCAATATGGTGTTAATCGAGCTATAAAAGGGAGGGTTATCTAAGCATATTTGTTTTTAATAATGAAGATGTCTGCTGCTTTATATTTAAATTCATCGTAGAATGTTTGCGAGAGAATTGGGACAATTGGGCGTTGACTGGTAACATACTCTTAATTGCTAAGCCTTATCAATTATGCATATGTAAACAGGTTTGAGAATAAATATCGTGTTTGTAATTTGTATGTTAATATTTAAATTACGTAGCATTAAGCTATTTCGTAGTTCGAATGCGACCATCAAATATTCGCATTGTCATTAGAATATGACCAAAAAACATTCGCATTCACATAAATAGGCCATCGCACTCGCATTCGAATAAAGTTATGCATTAACAAGCTTATGTATAATACCCACCATATTGTAGTAGTGAACCCCAGCGGTAGTTCGTTACAATATGTCATATGCTAATTAAATGTGTCGTTCCAGAATGCAAGCCTCGGTACTTTGGCGTGCAATGCCAATTCGAGTGTCAATGTCGCGCCGGCGAGACGTGCAACGACGTCACAGGAAAATGTCCGTCTGACTGTCCAAATAAACTATGGGGCGTCGGTTGTTTGCTCAGTGAGTAGACGTAGTTAGTTACACGATGCTACAATATGTAGACTCCGTTAATCCTACCGGTTTAGTGCGTGCTTTAAATACTTACCAAAGTGTACGCAAAAAGGTGTTTCCTGGGACGATACTTTTGAGAGGGGGCTGACTGGTTTCAGTGTTCATTCTACGACCATTTAGAATTAATGCAAATGAGTAAATAACTCAAATTTGCGAAATGATATGCTGTAGTTGAAGTGATCTGTTGTGCGATTCACATATTGTATATAGCTAATTGAAAGAAAAAGCGGCTATATTAGAATATGGAGAAGTAATTGTTGTTTTGTGCAATTATTTTTTAATTAATATGTTCGCTTATATAGTAATAGTTTATACTTACTGTGCCAATTATAATCTTATCTAGTGCTATTATAAAGCAGTTTATATTGCATCTTTTTTACCTTGAGCAATTTGCAATGTAATATAAAATGCATGTTCTGATGTATAAATACTTATTTACTGTGTACATTGGATTGAGCGTGATTGAATGCCTCGCCCTAGACATTAGAACGTAAGCGAATAAACGGGACACACTGAACCAAAACACACGATTTGACATAGGTGTTTCTAGGACGATACTTTTGAGAGGGGGCTGACCGGTTTCAGTGTTCATTCTACGACCATTTAGAATTAATGCAAATGAGTAAATAACTCAAATGTGGGAAATGATATGCTGTAGTTGAAGTGATCTATTGTATATAGCTAATTGGTGTTTTGCGATGTGACATATTGAATGGTGTTTGAGTGTTATTTTTTGTGTTGCTACCATGAAACATTCGCCTAGCATTAAGCTTTTCGTAGTTCGAATGCGACCATCAAACATTAGCATTGTCATTACAATATGACCACCAAACATTCGCATTCAAATAAATAGGTCCGATAATGGTCAATTAGGTGCACTTTATATAAACATTGGTTTGCCTGCATTCGTCCATGCATACTGCGTTATTGTTGTTGTAGGCAGTGATAATTACTACAATGATCCAAGAGGGATTAACTACATGGGGAAATTCGCAAACGCAACGCACTATGTCAATGGTGCGCGAACTCACGTACCTTGTATACCATGGATTAAGCAGAAAGATTACAAAACATTCCCCGATGGTGGTCGTACTGAAGCAGCGAACTACTGTCGCAACCCAGAGGACTATACAAACACCTGGTGCTACTATAACAGCAAACTGAATTGGGCACACTGCAAACTGGACAACAAATGTACGTATGAAACTATAGGACACTGAGAATATCATGGAATAGCTAATCCATTGGTGGTTATGACACATACCCAAATATAGTCGTATCTTCGCTCGTAATTACAAATGCCAAGACGTTTAAATTACAGTTTGCAATGTGCTTAAATATCGCCGTAAATACAAGTGGGCCACAGTTGATAGAAACTGCTTTTCAACTCAAGTCAATTTAAATTACTTTAAGCGTTTTCTTGATCAGCTACTGACGCGATAACAGCGTAAATTGGGTTTGGGTTTCGCTATATATATATATATATATATATATATATATATATATATATATATATATATATATATATATATATATATATATATATATATATATATGTATATATATATATATATATATATATATATATATATATATATATATATACATCAGGTGGCCAAAACATTTGTTGTTTATTCACCCAAAGTTTATCGCATAGTGATACATTTATCCTAAAAGCCTATAAACGTTTTGATTTATATAGACTCATCAGGTCCTAGAACAAATTCAACTTGACTGCCCAAACGGCAACTATGAGCAAATCTGGTAATTTGCATAAATCCAAGACGGCCACTGGTCAGATCTTAAAAAAAACACTTTAAAACCACTTGTCTAAGAGTTATATATAATTCCTCTTTTTAGGGGGTATTTGGGTGTGTATAATCCATTTTTATGTTAAATGTTCTGTTCAATCAGATGCAGAACATCAGTTATAGGTCACAGTTGACTTTTCGGTGGTCAATAAATGGATATTGCTATGAAATTATATTTTAATTAATTAATGAATATAAATGGATAATCTCGCAATATTTGACACATTTTTTCAAAGAGCATTCAGTCATGATTTAAATTATTGATTTAAAACACATAGTCACACATGTTAAAAATAGTGTATAGTACAAGTATCGTTAATAACATTGCCAGTCATATTTCTCTGTGAGGGAATTTCTTGTATTAATTCAATTAAATTCACTTTAATGTCCGTAAAAAGGATATACATCGTGCAACTCATCGTCGGTGGCCGCTATGTGTAGCTCACCGTAATATCGGTAATGTGTCGATGCGTCTGTTGTTACCCGTACAAATAAAATAGCATTCAAATATAATTCAAATACGATTGGTTTTTGAATGGTATTTGAATGGTGCTTGAATGGTCCTAGGGCGTATTATGGCCAAGGGTATTTGAATGGTATATGAGTGGTTTTTTGAATGATATTTTGAATGATATTTTGGATTATTTGTACCGCTCAGTGGTATTGAATGGTATTTTAAATTACCGTAGAGAGTACCACTGAGTCCCGCTGAAATATCACTGATACTGAATCGTATTCAATGGTAATCAGTGGCATACCATTGGCTCTTTCTTATAATGGTAGCAGTATCGGGTTAAAGTTAGGGTTTTGAGTAAATATAGGATTAGTTGAAGTTAGCTTAGGTTTACGGTTACTTTAGGGTTAGCACAAACCAGGAATTTGTGAAGACCATTTATTTAGCGACGCCTGCGATAAATTACCAATGTTACGGTAAGCGCCGAGCTTCGCGTAGCCGCCGTAGATCATGTCGAGTTTTTAGCGGGTTTGTTTTCTCAATTTTATTCTTTACAGGAATGTAAATGATTTTATTTTGTAACCCGGTGTGTGTGTATATGTACATAAGATATGTGAGGATAAGTTTGGCGGCTGTAAGAAGTCGTCTTCGTGGTTAGCTCAGAAAGTAAACAAAACGATCAGACGAGGAATGGGCAGCTCTGCAGCAGGTCGTATACAACACAGCCAAGACATATCTTGGCAAGCCTGACAGAAAACACCAGGACTGGTTCGACCCCAACGATCAGGAGCTACAGACTCTTATGAGCTGAAGAGACCAAGCCCACCAGAAAGTGTTGCAAACCAGGAGCACTAGATCCACCACTGCAGCAAATAAAGATGCATCAAGACTGCTACATAAACGCACTGTACTGACGTCAGACTGGTGGGAAAGGAAGGCAGTGAGCTGCAGAGAGCTGCTGACAGAAACGACATGAAGGGTTTCTACAATGGACTGAAGGAAGTGTGGAAACCGAAAAAGAAGGGACTTGTTCACCTGAAATCAACAGATGGAATGGAGACCTTCTCTGACAGTAAGAGAGTTGTAGCAAGATGGAGGGAACACTTCTAGAAGCTACTCAATGTCCCTGGCGACATAAATCACGAAGCTCTGAACAACATCCCGCAGCGCATTACCAAAACAAGCCTCGATGAGATTCCAACCATGGATGAGATGGCTAGAGCAATCGCCTGCCTGAAAGATGGCAAAGCACCTGGAGGAGATGGAATTCCTGCAGAAGTATGGAAGCACGGAGGAGAGAATCTGTTCAGCAGACTGCACCAACTAATCAATAATGCCTGGGAGGTGGGTTCTGTACCACAAGCATGGAAGGATGCCAGCATTGTGACCATTTACAAGAAAGGTGATCGAACAGACTTTGAGAACTATAGAGGAATCTCTCTTCTTTCCATAGCAGGCAAGATCTTCGCCAGGATCCTCCTCAACAGACTATCTACCCACATAACACCAGAGGTAATTTCGGAGACACAATGTGGCTTCAGAGGTAGCCGGAGCACCGTAGATATGGTATTTTGTCTCCGACAGTTACAAGAAAAGAGCATTGAGCAGGATCGACTATTGTATATGGTATTTGTCGACTTCACTAAGGCGTTCGATACAGTTGGGAGGACCGGGCTATGGCAGCTACTGGGGAAGTATGGTTGCCCAGAGAAGTGCACAACAATGATCGAGGCCCTACATACCGGAATGATGGCGAATGTTAGTGTTGGAGGGGAAGTCTCGGAATCGTTCTATGTCACAAATGGGGTCAAGCAAGGTTGTGTACTGGCCCCCACGCTCTTCTCCATCTTCCTATCAGCAATGCTCGACGAGGCTTTCCGAGACATGGGGAATGGCGTCTACATACAGTATAGACAGAACGCTGACGTATTCAATGTCGCACACTTCAGAGCGAAGACCAAAACTACTCGGATACTGATGAGAGTGCTGCTACTCACAGATGACAGTGCACTGATTGCACACACTGCTGAAGAGATGCAGAAAATAGTGGATGCGTAAAAGAAGTTCGGCCTGAAGATTAACATCAAGAAAACCGAGGTGCTATACCAACCCAACTCTACAAGAACCCGAGAGGAGGATATCATGGTTGATGGAAACAAGCTGAACTCTGTTCTGGAACTCACCTACCTCGGTAGCATTATATCAAGTAATGGATGCATTGACGATGAAATACAGCGAACGATGGCCAAGGCTAGTGCATCTTTCAGCCAACTACGCGAGAGATTTTGGAACAACCACCATGTGTCCATGCGGGTTAAAGGCAAGATATACCATGCAATCGTGCTGTCCACCCTCCTATATGGATCCGAGGCCTGGACAGTGTACAGACGACAGGTAAAAAAGCTGCATCCCTTCATGATGCGACATCTGCGTTCGATCATGAGGATAACCTGGATGGACAAAGTGACAAGCAAGGAAATACTCGAACGGACAGGGCTGCCATCTATGGAAGATCTTCTGATCAGAAAGAATATCCGGTGGACTGGACACCTCATGAGGATGTCACCAGACAGGCTACCAAAGCAGGTTCTCTACTCTCAACTGTTTTCTGGTCACAGAAAGAGAGGGTGCCCCCGTCACGGGTTCAAGGATACCATCAAGAGAAACCTGAAGCTGAGAGACATAAAGACCGACACATGGACGTCATTCTCACAGCAGTTAGATAAATGGATAGCATTAGTCAAGTGATGGAAGCCGTCTTTGTCGCATCGCGATGATGATGATGATGATGATGATGAAGACACGTCTCCAGCAACACATCTTGAAACTGTTGATTTCCTCTCTCTACGCCTTCCTAACAGTCCTGTATTCTTTTTCATATATGATAAAGCTATGGTCCAATAGAGCCTGATATACGATGGTCTACGATGGTAGATTCGTGGAGCATCGTGCAGTCCAGCCTGCGTTGACGTACGATTTTGTGGCCACAGGGGGTCATCGTAGGTTGGAAAATCATCTTTTTAAATGTTAAAAAGATGTTCTACGATGGTCAACGTCGTAGATCATCAAAGACCGTCGTACGATGTCGTAGTCCGTCGTACGACGGTCATACGATGTCGGAGACTTATTTTTCTCGCATTTCGCCTATAATTTGCTATCTCTGTGGTTTCCTTTGTCATCCACTTAGTTGTCTTCTCTTTCGTAGCTTTTGGAATATTGTTCTTTGCTTCTTCCCTGATTATAGCTTCCACTTCTTGTCACATTCGTTTGTTCTCAGCAAGTGATTTCAAGTCCAATAAAACGTTTCTGTTTTGACTTTGAATACAGAAACTGAGAGGAGACTACAAGCTTACAAGATGCAGTGCTTATGTAAAATCTTGAACAAACCATACAGAGAGAACAAAATATCTACACAATCGTAGCTGTAACACTGTAACGACTTTATATATGTATATGTATATGTATATGTATATGTATATGTATATGTATATGTATATGTATATGTATATGTATATGTATATGTATATGTATATGTATATGTATATGTATATGTATATGTATATGTATATGTATATGTATATGTATATGTGTATGTGTATGTGTATGTGTATGTGTATGTGTATGTGTATGTGTATGTGTATGTGTATGTGTATGTGTATGTGTATGTGTATGTGTATGTGTATGTGTATGTGTATGTGTATGTGTATGTGTATGTGTATGCGTATGCGTATGCGTATGCGTATGCGTATGCGTATGCGTATGCGTATGCGTATGCGTATGCGTATGCGTATGCGTATGCGTATGCGTATGCGTATGCGTATGCGTATGCGTATGCGTATGCGTATGCGTATGCGTACGCGTACGCGTACGCGTACGCGTACGCGTACGCGTACGCGTACGCGTACGCGTATGCGTATGCGTATGCGTATGCGTATGCGTATGCGTATGCGTATGCGTATGCGTATGCGTATGCGTATGCGTAGCGTACGCGTACGCATATGCATATGCATATGCATATGCATATGCATATGTATATATATATATATATATATATATATATATATATATATATATATATATATATATATATATTCAAACACGTATATAATATTATATGTATATATATACGTATATTTTTTTTTGTAGTGATTAATTTCCTCCACATTTATTCCACAGACTGTGTCACTGGTCGATTTGACGTCAACTGTAAGAAGGAGTGTCACTGCAGTGGAGCGACAGAGGACTGTCAGGAGAAGAATGGCGGATGTCAGACTGAATGTGCGCCACACTTCCAAGGTTCCACTTGTCAAGGTGCGTAAGCTGTTGCTTATTATCTTTTTATTACAAACCTTATTAAATGTATCTATGGTGTGCTAAGCAAGTATTACTTTATGTATCTTGCGGTACACACTGATACCTATAATATCGTCTTCGATGTCCACATGTAATGGGTACATTTTCAAAGATGACATTTGTTTCAAATATAAAATATCGTAATGAATAGGAAAATGTACCTTTCGGCTAGAATGAGCGGCTTTACGTAAGAACTTCTAAACGTTCAGTTACAGGAAGATGCAGCAAGATTTGTCTATGATACGAACTGTGTTTTATATGTGTAACCACAGAACCTACGCTCGTAATTGTGTGTTTTAACTATACTATTATACTATTAAACTATTGATACTCTCTTCGGCTAATGACATTTCTTAAGTCCTCCTCGCATGGTTTGCGCATAAGGCCGCTACCACATATTCTTTGTTAACTGTTTTATCTCCTGGTAATTAGTGTGCTGGTATCTCTGCGATATCAGGAATTCCGATATGTTGAGAATGATCTGATAGTGTTTTCATTGGTGCGCTCATGTTGGCTTTATGGACTATGATACAGTCTTCCTTGTATTTCATCATTACACAATTGGTGCCGAACTTTCCACTAAGAGCATTTGTGATTATGCATAATGTCATGATGTCTTCTGGCTGCTTTATTTAGTCCTCTGCACGTTTACCACACGACTTCTACCTGACTTTGCCAATGTTCACCTCTCCATCAACCTGTTTGGATCTGCCCTTGAGGTGGTCATTAATCATCTGTGATCTGGATGATACTTTGGTTGTTTATGACGAGCGTTTCTTGAACAACTACGTTTGCATTATACCCGGATTGTTTTCTTGAAGAACATTAGTAGTTTTTTTGTTAAAGAGTGATGGTCCTTATTGCGTTAAATCCACAAAGTAGAGTTATTTTGTAGTTAGTGGATGTCAGAAAGGATGTAGGTACAATGTTTTCCTTTAATGTCAATCGTGACGAGAGTTACAGTGGAAACAGCTAACACAACGGTGTAGCTCTTATCTCTCGTTATTATGTTCTGTCACAGAGTGCGAAGATGGTTATTTTGGAAGCATGTGCGACCGCACATGTCACTGTAGCTCTGGTATATGCGACAAGACGACCGGACACTGTCCGAGTGGATGTGCTACTGGCTGGTCGGGTGACAACTGTCAGACAGGTAAATAACCAGCGACCATCTGCCCGGAATTGGGAATTAAGCTAATATGTGGGGTGTGCGTCCACGTGCGAGTCAACAGCCATACACGCTAGCTCGAATTTAATAAGACTACTTATGACGACTATCGTACGATTGCTAATTATGAGTATGAAAACGTGTCCTTGTGTATTTTTGAACATATATCTATTTAAATTGATTAAAGATAAAGCAGATCAAACACGCGCCGCCTTATTTAAGCAACTATTTTAAATGCCATTGCAAAATGAAAATGACAAGGGGTGGATCCAAAGAAGGCGAGAGAGGACAGTAATCTGAGGGTCGAGAAACATCATCGACTCTGTTGTTGCATTGCCGTCGCGCTGTCTCGTATTGCGACATCGGAGGATGGTGGGGTGCAAGAATAAACTAAACTAGCCAATTATATAGCGAGTCCTTCCCACGTTCCTCCCTGGTCCAATCGGGCACCATCTCGACATCTCGGGGAAGTATCCGTCCGCGATGCAAATAATACGCGGAATATAGTCGTACGCAAACATCATCTGAAGTTTATAGCCAGATACGCATTCCTTCAACATAGATTGAACAGGCCCCAACGTTTTTGTGAGAAAAAAAAGAGATTAGAATCCGCGTTGTGCAGTTTGACTGTATGACGCCATAATCACTATGACATCGGAACATGGATGGGGCATAGTGTTCAGAAATGCTCGCCTTCTTATTTCAGATTCTTTTCGAGACCGTAATGGAGCAGATTCAAAATGGTTATGGGGAAAACACAAATCCTAAAGGGTTTCAGGTTATAAGTCCCAGAATCTGTTACGACGATTATATCAGAAACAGACAATTCGACAAGAATGTTACATCGATTTACCAGATATATACTTTATCTTGTTTCTGGGAGGTTACTAAGTCGTCGTTTTCCGATGCTATGCTATGGTATACATTAACGACCTTCTGAAGGAATATCGACCGTATCTGGTCACATAATCTATTATTATTCTAAATTATTTGGTATCATTTAATATTTATGTTTCCAACTGTGTTTAAAACTACGTTTATTCTTCCAGACATTCGAGGACGCAGTGCTTTCACACTGAGTGTCGGTAACAGCTCGAACAGAGCTGACCACAAGCCGTGTGCCAGTCACAGCGGCGTGGTGGTCAGTGGAGCTGTGGTCAAGGAGTCGTGTACGGCGACTGGACGCTACGTCAGCTACCAACGGACCGAAGACGGCGAACCCAGACTGACCGCTCTGTGTGAAGTCGTCGTCATTGGTCATCCACACATATGTAAGGACATTTAACCAAACAAACGTGTCAGTGATAGTCGACGGGATCCGTCATAATACGACAACAGTCATATAAACCTTTGCGGGGACTCAATCTATTGACAACAAATGCGTTCAATTCAAAATAGTTTCTAGAAATATTGGTTTAGAACATGGGAAGATCGCATGAGACTTAGACAATATATGAAACATGTTACAATAGCTTAGGCTTTATCACAGTTAAACTGGCGAAAAATAACATACCGTTCCTTGATATGTTGAGAACAGTTATTTGTCTATGTGAAAGTGTAATCTGGGGGTTTTAGTGTGTCGAACACGGGACATATATTCATCCAATGTGAATTTGACGTCTTTGTGGCGACATCTATCACAACAAGACGTTCCATATACAAACGAAATTTACGGTGAAGAACAGAGACTATTTTGCGTAGTCATTGTTATACTGTGGATTCCTGACGACCCACTAAAACAGCTTCGCAACACAATCTTGGGTGCGACCCAGTGACCAAGAACAGCTAGGTTAAATAGTCTTTATTATGTTTCAACACCAACATTACTGTAGTTTATGCATCTATTTATTATAGAATAATAAATGGTAATCGTCATTATATTTTAAATAGCACGAACACAATGCGACTACTAATTCACACACGATGTCGGTATCCTCCCTCTTTTTTGTACATTGTTGGTATTGTTTTTCATATCCAGATGTTTATTTTTAGTAAATAGTAAATCGCCTATCGTATATATGCTTAACAGCCTGCGACAAATGTCCAAAGTCAAGCGCATGCAACAACGTCATCGGCTGCGACGCGTGTGAACCTGGCAAACAGCAGCCCGACTGTGAGAAACGTATGTTAATGTTGAAAATATTGATGAGCACATGTTTTATTTACAAAAACACACTAGACGATATCAGATGTTAACATTTACTTAAGGGTATTTGAAATGGAAACATATGGTGTGATGTGTCGATAAAGTGTGCTTCCCAATCACCGCATGCAATACGAGCCACTGTGTGCTGACAACTACATAAGAAGCCAGCCCAAAACCCTGGCTAACAATGTTATTGGCTGAGCTAAATCGTAGCGTTTCCCAAGGCGATCTTCCGAAGGCCACAAACATTGGCGATGATGTTTCTAAAGAATATATCAGTAAAAAAAAGAAATGTAATCACAAATTACCAAAACAACCACGATATTCGTGATGCCATATGAACGGTTCCTTCCCTTTCGAACAACAGAATATGATATTCCCTACGAAGATACAACTAACTGTTGTTTCTTCTCAGAGAGAACACATTTCATTATAATGTTCTAGCATGCGAACAAATTCTGATTAAATGTTCACTAACATGAACTTGATGATTGCTGTTGCAAATAATTAGTTTCTAACGAGTCGTTTTGACGCGTAGCTTCAAACGTTGCCATATATTTAACGCATTTGTGTATTTATAAAGTAAAAAACGACGTTTGTTTCTATTTACTGTATGAGTGTTTGTCTAATAGTTGTAAGCCTCTTGTTTAGTGGACGCGTACGTCCGGCAAAGATCTAGGGTCAGTTGTCCTACTATTCCATGATATATATTTTAATATATTTGGAATGACGATAATACTAATAATACTATTAAATGTATGATTGATAATAATAATATGATCATGCACATAATGCGTTGATTCGTAACGATGTCATTTATGACATTATCGCTTCAATGTTGGCGCTGCTTTAGTATTCATGTAGAGGCGTCCATTATTCGTTATTCCGCGTCTATCAACCAAAGTATTAGGCACTGATTTATTTATGCATTGCAGAATGTGAGAAAGGATATTATGGGGTCAACTGCAAAGAAACGTGTGGAAATTGCAAGGACACGTCCCAGTGTGCCGTTACAACTGGAGTGTGTGACAGTGGCTGTATAACCTGGTACGCTCCAGGCCTGTGCAAAACCTACATCGGTACGTGTCATTACGTTAGTCAATAAGTGAGACAAATCAACCAGTAATCGTGATATCGTCTTTCCTAATGCAAGTTTCACATTTACAAAATTATATGTTGAAACATACTGCGTCCTACGAACTACCATATATGATACTGCTATTTGACTCAGTACAATAAGACATATTGATGTGTGGTATATTCTGTCAACAGAGAAGCCAAATTTCCTATCATCCGACAAACCAGATGTCGAAGATATCACCTCCTCTACGGTGACTGTGAATTGGCCAAAGGCTAATCAAATGACAAGCGGTTTAGAAGGCAAATACTACCACTATATATTGTGGCTAAAGGCTGATGGAGAAAAAGAGAAGAACGTCACAGTGGTACCGCAGGACGGTGCCAAGCCTCGGATGGACTCAGACTTAACCGGGCTCAGGTTCAACACATACTACACCATGAGAGTGCAGCCGTATCGGGAACACAACGGAGACAGGGACCTTGGGACAGCCACGGAGGTCATCACGTTCAAGACCAACTGTACAGGTGAATTATTCCACAGTTTTAATAATAATAATTATTATTATTATAACCAACAAGATGGCAATATGATAGTGTTCAGCATACAGATGATTTCACAGACGAATGGAAACAAAAGCATCTATATAATATTTATTGTAAGCTAATCTTATTTCCTGGTAGTTTTCCTGGTACTTTCGACGAAATAGTTCAGATTTGGTGTTGTATGTCCATCCAAAGATATTAAATACTATAAGATAATAATGCCGATAAGAATAGTGAATCTTTACACTTGGTTGTCATGGGATGGTTCTCGTGTTTCTTTTAATTATATTCAATACTGCGTGTTATATGTACCACTGTTGCATTTTGTATGTTGTTCTACTTCGGTATAGTTCCTGTCATCGAAAATGTGATGACCTCAACTCTGGACTGGCCAACAAATACCAGCATCGTCGTCAGTTGGAAGGTTGGAGCAGAATATGATATTTAAGTGATAGAATTACCTATACTTATATCGTCGTTTTGTATGTAACTACTTTAGCAAATAAACGTTTTGTCATACAACATGATACCGTGTACCAGCAATATGCCTAAGATTCATAGAATAGAGTTTTAATAATACGTTTATTTGACCTGTACAGTGCCAGTTCTATATCATCATTTTCTTGTAACCCGTGGACGTCTAATATTCTTGTAATGCTGCACAGTTGTTTCTGTTATTGTTCTCCTCTGTTCTATGTGAGGGCACAATACATTTGCAGAGCTTGCTTGAAAACAAGTTTGTTTTCTGCAGGCAATCAACGAGAGCGGATGCGATGCCTTAATCGATGTCAGAGTATCGTATAAACGCCCTGCTCTTAGTGAGATGTGGACTGACGTAAAGATAGAACTTGCTGACCAAACTCAGGTGACAATCACTGGCCTCAGCTATGATGAATA
>JAODUO010002580.1:0-24283 GCA_025642075.2 Ridgeia piscesae
AGGAGCATTTTGTGTTTCTTCAGCACGGCACCCGAGCCAAGAACAAATTCCCCAGTTGCCATGGAGACAAATGAGTCGGTTACGCATCGACCGGAAGGACAGTGTGCTTACTGTAAGTAAGCACACTGTGCGGTGATTTCATGTAATGATAATTGTATATTAAGTTTAAATGCAATATAAGTTCTGACAGCATTAATAATGGCAGTGTACATCTGATGGTGCATTGGTGTATTTTCATTAATAATTCGAAGCTCACAAATGAATTGCCTGTTTTTTATAGGTCTTTAGATAGACGTCACTTAACAATGATTCAGTGAAAGAATTTCTCATTTGTAAGCCTTGACAGAATAACTACTACACATATATCCAATATCCATTTGACAAAACAACAACTGATGTACTGTTATTTGTTTATTTTCACAATGTACTTATTGCAGTGAGTACAAGTGCACCTGCTGACCTTGCAACAGAGGTCAGCAATGCAACAAGGTCAGAGGTTACTGCCAGTAATGCCCATGCAGAGACCCCAGCCGTGGAAAGGTGGGTGCCTTATAGATACAGTTCTTTTGTAACAGAAGTCTTCAAACCATTGTCGTATTCAACTGGTAACTTAGAGTCAATGTAAGTGTATATTCTCCCAGGTGCCCGCCTCGTCCTACATTTACTTGTCTCACATCCACCAGTCGGTGATGTATTTACAAAACACAAAGGTAGTTTGTAAAGTTGTTCATATTTTTCACATGTTGAATTAGTGTCGTGTTTTAGAAGAATACACGTGGCAAGGTATGCAGTGTGTGTGAGATGGAGCAAGAGGAATGAGTTAATGACAATGTCTTTGTACTTGCAGTGCTTCAAGTGAAGCGAATGTCGCCAGTGTAGTAGCAGACATCACACTAGAGGTTGTCAGAGACAGTGCAGATGACACTGGAAACCCCAAAGAAAACCGAAGCCGAGGTCGCGTCAGGTGATAATATAGTGGTGCCACCTTGTGGGAAAGAATCACCCAAGAGCTCGGAGCAAGATGTGTCTGTCGACAGCAGTGATGGTGACGTGTCGTCGTCAGTGTCCGATGTACAATCTAAGGTGGCAGCAGATCCCCAGGAATCAGCTGTTTCCAGCAGGTAGGGACAGAGTTGTACTGTGGGTCAGTGGCTGTACTGTGGGTCAGTTACAGATTAGTTGTGATGACAGCAATGTTTGTAGGATTTCATTCACGCGATATGTCCATACTCCAAATGCACTCTCACAACACAGTCAAGTTTACACGAGAACTTCTTAATTGAAATGCTCTATATAGTTTTACCAACCACTAAATCTTGTCTATGACAGGCACAAAATCTAGGCATGTAGACAGAATTTTAACAAGATTAATTTTGTAAGTTATGCTGCGACACCAGTTTCTGTGAGAACAATAATTGATGTGAGTTGGTGGGAGTCTCCTCTGAATCTTCTTGTTATTCCCTGGCCATGTTTGTTTTGCTGCCAATGGTCATAGTCATAGGCACAGGAGTGCATTTTCTTCCCATTTTAAAATAGCAAGGCCTTACACAATCCAAATCAACTTAGCTACAGTTTCAGAGTGGACTGTTGAAAACTGAGAAGATCGCTGTTCGTTTCAGCGTCTAGCTATGCTTGGAAATGCTAATAATGGCATTATCAGTTTTTTATTTCTGTTGTAGTATTTTGCATGTGATTTGTTTGTTAATTTGCTTTAGTAGTTTATATAAATGTTGCATGACTGTTGTAGTGTTATTTTTAACTCACGTTTTTCACCAGTTCTGATTACTCCTTAAATGCTGATAAATCTAAGATCAGCCTCTTTGTTTTTTTTTAAATAATGAATTTTAATAGCTTATAAGTAGGTAACAAATGTGTCGAGTCCTAACAGAATGAGTCATGTATTCAGAAATGAAAATAGTAGACATACCATTGGATGGAATATATACTAAGTGTTCCAATGATGCTGGTGCATAGACCATTGACCTAGCTCACTCTAGCCAAAGTGAACATGATTGGGTACAAACGTTTAAACTGAGAAAAATACATTTGAAGTTCAAAATACACCCAAGTCATGGTCATTATCAAATATATATTCTATTTAGGCACTGCTATTGGCTAAAATTACAACATTTAAGGAACCCGGGGTTAGTATGTTCTAAATTCCTCCCATGAACCAAACAATTAAACAGCCCTAATATTATATGAAAGCAGCCAAACCTCGCCACAATACAAATATCCACAGGACGACTTCATCCCAAACCTTATAGCTCATTATAAACGATAAAAATAAATACCCATGACGGTCACCCTAAATAACCTACTCAAAATTGTCCCCCTCCTCTCCTCCTGTTCATTCTCCTCCTCCTCTTTAGTGGGCTATGACCTCATCAGCCCTGCTGTCGGAAACTACAACGACAGCCCATGCATGATGACGACATCGCAAATCATAAATAGGCAAGGGACCGCAGCAAAACAATGCAAATTCCTCAACAAAGTAATTATTTAGAAATTCTGTAAAAAAAAAATAGCAAATAAAACATGCAGAAGCTATTGTGTGAAGGTTTACTGCAGGAAGTCTTGTGGGGGGAGTCTTGTAGGGGGTATGTGCCAACATTGTAGCTGGCTTACAGAAAAAACCTCAGTACCGCAACACTTGCAACGGTGTGGCATTATGCTGCAAGCTAAAGAAATTATTTAACGAAGTTTGATGAGAACCTGGTGCAAAGAAATAGACTAGAATTTGCCTTGCAAAATCATGTATGTTAAATTTAACTAAATGTCACATGATAGGGTTACAAATATCAGCCAGCTACGTTCAATACTGCTTCACTATTCCTGGATCTGAGCTACCTATTTGAAGTCATCACTCAAGTCATCATCGTCGTCATCATCTTCTTTTTCAGAATTGTATGGATACATCACTGAACTAGATACGTTCTTGTCATCTCCACTAGTTGGCACCTCGAGGCATGCAGGTGCACTCTTGGTAAATGGCGGGGGGACTGGAGGTGAAAACGGAACCTCCGCACTGAGGAAAGCAGACACAGACATTTTAAGCAAGCACGCAAGGCACACATCAAAGGCAGTTGGTCTTGCTCCACCAAATCTGTCTCAAGCATTGCAGATGGCACTGCAGACTACTGACACTACCTAACTTGGTCGGTCAGAAGCATTTGTGTCGAGTTGCAACAAAATGAGTCGTATGTACAACATTTTATTTCAAGAAAATATTGACATGGTAATATACAATGATTTATATTTTTTTCAACAAATGACACTATAATGACTTTTCTATCAACTGGCAATGCATTTTTGTCATTCATAATATTTACTTCCTTTTACATTTTTAGAACGACTACGTAATATTTCATGCATGAATTCTGTAAAACAGGACTGATAATTTGCAATTGTTCAGTCACTTATTTTGGTGATCCCTCGCTGCATGGTGGAGAAGTATGGTACTAAAGGAATGTCTACTGTCTGATTCTGGCACTGGATTCCTTAAATGTTGTAATTTTAGCCAATAGCAGTGCCTAAATAGAATATATATTTGATAATGACCATGACTTGGGTGTATTTTGAACTTCAAATGTATTTTTCTCAGTTTAAACGTTTGTACCCAATCATGTTCACTTTGGCTAGAGTGAGCTAGGTCAATGGTCTATGCACCAGCATCATTGGAACACTTAGTATATATTCCATCCAATGGTATGTCTACTATTTTCATTTCTGAATACATGACTCATTCTGTTAGGACTCGACACATTTGTTACCTACTTATAAGCTATTAAAATTCATTATTTAAAAAAAAAAAAGAGGCTGATCTTAGATTTATCAGCATTTAAGGAGTAATCAGAACTGGTGAAAAACGTGAGTTAAAAATAACACTACAACAGTCATGCAACATTTATATAAACTACTAAAGCAAATTAACAAACAAATCACATGCAAAATACTACAACAGAAATAAAAAAAAACTGATAATGCCATTATTAGCATTTCCAAGCATAGCTAGACGCTGAAACGAACAGCGATCTTCTCAGTTTTCAACAGTCCACTCTGAAACTGTAGCTAAGTTGATTTGGATTGTGTAAGGCCTTGCTATTTTAAAATGGGAAGAAAATGCACTCCTGTGCCTATGACTATGACCATTGGCAGCAAAACAAACATGGCCAGGGAATAACAAGAAGATTCAGAGGAGACTCCCACCAACTCACATCAATTATTGTTCTCACAGAAACTGGTGTCGCAGCATAACTTACAAAATTAATCTTGGTAAACTTCTGTCTACATGCCTAGATTTTGTGCCTGTCATTGACAAGATTTAGTGGTTGGTAAAACTATATAGAGCATTTCAATTAAGAAGTTCTTGTGTAGACTTGACTGTGTTGTGAGAGTGCATTTGGAGTATGGACATATCGCGTGAATGAAATCCTACAAACATTGCTGTCATCACAACTAATCTGTAACTGACCCACAGTACAGCCACTGACCCACAGTACAGCCACTGACCCACAGTACAACTCTGTCCCTACCTGCTGGAAACAGCTGATTCCTGGGGATCTGCTGCCACCTTAGATTGTACATCGGACACTGACGACGACACGTCACCATCACTGCTGTCGACAGACACATCTTGCTCCGAGCTCTTGGGTGATTCTTTCCCACAAGGTGGCACCACTATATTATCACCTTATGATGTCCTCAACCTAGCCCCTAATGAGTGTTACGCAATATTCCACTCTAGAGGTATCGGTTGCGGCCTGGGTTACACTACTCGCATGTCAGGTAGTTACATCTAGCGACCTACTACAGGATCGGCCACCATTGCAACTCACCACAACACACAAGCAGTGTAGTGTCTCTTCAAGATTCAATAACTGCAGAAGTCCAAGTTCGGCTTGGTAGCAAACACGTTTTTATTCCTCCAAACACACAGTACAAACATCTTCCATCTCTTCTCTTCTCCTCTCTCGTCCTTTCCTTGCCTAGGCTTATATCCTATCTGCCAAGAGGCAGTCACCAACTAGACATGCATTTCCTTATTTAGTTAGGCTATCTGCGCAATTCTCTGGCTAAGCTTCGGACAAGGCTCGGACTCCCCTCTCGGTAGGTCCGAGAGATAATAATAGTCTGGCTGTGCTTCTTCGTATAGTCCGGCTAAGGCCAGCTAGAATAGCACTACTGACCCTCGCAGCGATGCCGTGCCGCCTACGGCCAACAAGAATAGCAACCCATTAGCGTCACTAATAACCTGCAGCCACTAGTCCAGCTATCTACGACTTATTGTGTCCTGCTTCCTATAGTGCTTTCATATCTCTGCTTCAAATATATATCCTTGCGATTCTTACATCTCCCCCCCTAACAAAAGTGAATCCTCCGGATTCACGTCAGGAGAAGAAACCAAGAAGCGGAAGGAATAGAATATAGAGAAGCGACTACCTGCACATAGGAATGGCCAAGCACAAAAAGACTAATAATACACAAGCCATACAACACAAACTAATATATGTAAGCATGCCAACCAACATTGAGAGTATATAATGATATTAATTTAACCGGCCGGTTTAAATTAAATATCGAGAACACCAAATAAACTGTAAGCAAAAGACATACTCTCAATATACATGCAAGTAAAACCGACAATCCAAATGATAATCATGAAAATCGTAATCAAGCGTAACCAATTACTTATACAAACACCACACATAATATAGCAAGAGCGTAGGGACCCGATCAGCACAGCCTAGCAGAGAGACTGTGACAGTCAAGACAATCGGCGTCCTACAACAATAATACTAAGTAGTAAAACAAAACATCGATATACACAGCAATTAACACACAAACTACAAACAATCGATGTAATAACCAAGTATGCGCAAAGGGCCCTTAGACTATTGAATTAGCCAGGCCTGGCGTTCTAATGGACATGGCGTCCGTTAGATTGAGTAGCCGCGCTACCCAGAGCGAAAAAACTAGAGGAAGGTTCCCCTGGCAAAAGAACAGTATCCCCCGCTCGGAGCGTCTGTGGAGCGGAGCCGACAGGAAGAGTGTGATCGGTGGCAGGCGTGGTATCTGCAGACAAGGGCGTGTCCTGAGGAGTCGGACTAATACCGGTTAGACAAAATTTTGGACGTCCTAGATAGAAATAGACGCCGACACCCGCAACGGTAAACAACATGAGTAACAAGGCAAAATTCAGAAAAGGTAAGTTGTCGACATAACCATCCCAATTTATATCCGAAAAGTTGTCGTCGTCCTGCATTTCGAAAAAGGTGTGTAATTTAACATCTGGCAGGACAGGCAACGATTTCCACGCTGCAGCAGGAAAAAGCTTGGTAATGGCTGTGTGACTAACTGTTGTAGACAAATTAAAAGGATGAACAGTGATAATTGGCAACTTCCAGGCCAAAGTGGAAGTCGCCTTGTACAAACGTTGCAATGTCCAAGACTGTCCGCTAATGCGACACCTTGGCTTAACAGTTAACACGGATAAACCCGGCTGCAGAATACCTGTAATACTCGCCTGCCCCGCACAGTAACATTTAAATGGTTCACCCGGAGAGAGAATAGCAAATGTACCTTCCTGTAATTCCTGTATATCGTGACTTGGCGTCGCATTACCCCTAACTGTAACGAAACATTGTTTGCGATGAGAGTCATCATTAGTTAGAACACCCCTAGGACAACGTAGTCCATTGTTGTTATATATGGGGCCCGACATACAGATAGCGGGGTCGCGTCCAACACAGTTCCTAGGGAGAAACATACTACCTACACGTGTATTATATGCCACGGTAGGGGGCAATCTTAATTGCATCGTAAACTCTGCGTGATGCATAACAGGCCATGTCCAAAAATAATACCTTAAATATTCGACATTATCGGTTAAAGGTAAGTTTGCTGTAAACACTAGACTCGCATGGTCTTTCCACATTGGTGTAATTATGACATGTTCATAAAACCATTCTAAATGTGGGCTTGAAAATCCCAATGAATTACCTTCGCGTACAATCTTTGCTAATTCTGCCGGCGCTAAAATCACTTCCGTTAAACGTCCTGATTCTAAGGAGTCCCGCTGTTGGTCATAAGTGGCCATTTGTCGAAGCCATCTATTATGCAAACTGATCAGTCCACTTATAGCGTCATCAATGTTCAGACAAGCGGTGAGAACATTCAGTCGACGATCAAAGTCGCGACCAAACGCAGTCATCCAAGTCATGACGTGATGTTCTAATTTAGAAACGTATTGTTCTAATTCCCGAATATGTTGACGGTTCACACGAGTGATGGTATACGTATGATTAACGAGTGTGATCAGATGATTCATGTCGTGCACTACATGTAATTCATCATGACGTACCCGCTCGATCCAACGGCGAACTTCAGCGACTTGACGTTCCGTGGCAACTCCAAAGATTTTACGGAGAATGTCACCTCCCAGATCAAACAACGCACGTTTGTCGCGTAACGACGCGTCCCATCGAGCCGAGGATGTAAACGTAGCTGTGAGGTCCGTAAGGCGTTGAGCCCACGATGAACGAGACGCATTCGTTGCCCGGTGGACAGCCACCAGCTGGTCAATCACAGTTTGAATTCGTGTGACAGCCGACACCCAATTAAAATTGAATGTTGGAGACTCAAGAGTGATATAAACACTCCAAGAAGCTGCTTGTCGCTGTATAGCCGTACCACCAGTAACCAGTACTCCATCGGGAATATGTCGTGGCGTATTAAAAGACACACACGGTGCCAGTAACACACCAATCATTAACGCGTAAAGTGCGAAACGAAAGCCACAAGATCGCATCTTGCTCGTTTCTGGACTGACAGTGACGGTGGCGTGAGACGTCGTTTACGTAACACCCGGAGGCCTGAAGAGGATTGTTCACAAGGATCGATCATCCACTGGTCGCGTGCTCTACGCAACACTATCGGTGGAACCGAATCGTCCTGAGTTGAACTGGTGCTCGGCGGCGCAGCGACTGCTGTATGTGGGTCAAGCGTCGCTGGCCTATTAGTGGCCGGCGAAATGTGCTGTGGCCGTGGGCCGGATACTCTGGCCTGCGAACGAAGTGGGCGAGGCCGAGTCTCGTCCCAGCAAATATTAGGATCGACAATTCTACAGCGGTCCCTGTGGATTATTTTAGTCTTACCGGTCGTTTGATGCTTAACCCACAAGGTGCTACCCCGAATACGAAATACCTCGTATTGCGGGTCCCAGCGGCTTGTGAATGTTAGAGGCTCGGCGGCCAACACAACTACGGAGTCGCCTATTTTTACCTCTTTAGCGGTCGCGCGTGTCTGTATACGTTCCCTGACCTGCGTGCGATTATGGGCTGTATTTACCCTGGCTTGTTTGAGAGCCGATGCCAGCTCATCTAAGCGATTCCCAAAATAATGGCTATGACGGGTGGACAGTAATTTAGTAAGTGGCATACGTGGTCGACGGCCATATAACAAATAGAATGGAGAGAAATTTGATGTAGAACTGACACTAATTCGATGCGCCAATAAAACATCCGGCAATTTATTTTCCCAATCGGTTGTTCTGTTAGAACAAAGTTTAGAGATCATATTTTTTATCGTCCTGTGTGATCTCTCATTAATTGCATTGGCATTTGGTCGGTATGGAGGAGTACGGCGATGTTCAATACCCAAATTTTGAAGATATGTTTCCCATGCCTGCGCACAGAATTCAAGGCCATTATCAGTTATCAAAATTTGCGGAAATGAATGAACAGGAAAGAAATGAGTTGCAAACGCCGACCACACACTAGCATTAGTCTTATCTTTGATAGGTATCGCTTCCACCCAACCCGTAAGGTGACAGATTATTGTTAATATATAACGATTACCATTCGTGGAACAAATATATGGGCCGCTCAGGTCGGCACTCACAATAGCCATAGGAGAGTTAGGAATTTCCATACTTCCAAAGGGAACCCTGTCCCGGTGTTGTGTATAGAGCTGGCAAATAGGGCATATCTTAATAACATCTTTAATGTCTCGTCTCATGCCTGGCCAGACATACGCCTCTAGTACGCGATGAAAAGTTTTCATAATGGACATATGGCCAACCTCTTTATGCGCCCTGATAATAACATTAGAGCGATACACCTTGGGTAACATTAGCCGCGGATATGTGGCTGACAATGGATTAGGTCTTGCGATACTATATAAGACACCGTTAATCAAGGTAAAGTCTGAATCGCCGTCTACAGCGAGCCTACGCTCTCGGGAAAATTCCTTTTCCTGAGCCGTTTTTATCGTGTTTAAATCAATGCCATCATAAATTAACGGTAGTACCTCCTGCATGCGTTGTTCCGGGAAAGCCTCAGGCGAAATCCAATCATCAGAATCTATTATGCCAACATACTCTGTTTTAGCAGCCGATACAGGCATTCGTGACAGGAAATCAGCGCGCACGTTTAGTTTTCCTTTGTGATAGCAAATTTTAGCTCCGAATTCAGAAAGAAGTACACTCCAACGTTGTATACGTGTATTAGCCATTTGCTTAGTGAAAAGAGATTTCAAGGGTTTATGATCACAAAATATTTTAAATGGAGCGCCATATAAGTACGGGCGTAATTTCTCAATTGCATAAATGATCGCATATGCTTCACGTTCAATACATGCCCAACGTCTTTGAACCGGATTTAACGCATGAGAGACGTACTGTATAACTCGTTCTACCCCCTGATTATCATCTTGGACCAAAATAGCTCCCACGGCCACGTCACTTGCGTCTGTGTATAATTTGAACGGTCTATCTAAACGCGGAGCAGCCATTATTCGTCGTGAAATAAGAGCTCGTTTAAGTGCCTTAAACGCGGCTTCCTGTTCCGAGTTCCACTGAAAGCGTACATGTTTTCTAGTAAGGCTCACCAAAGGCTCAGCTAAGTCAGCATAATGTGGAATTAAATCTCTGTAGTAACCTGTCATACCTAAAAAGCAGCGGACTTGTTTAATATTGGTAGGGGTGGGAAGGTGTCGTATTGCGTCTACCTTTTCTGGATCAGAAGAAATGCCATCGGCACTAACCATGTGACCAAGCAATTTAATTTGTTTCAAGCCAATGTGACACTTAGTCGGTTTTAATCTTAGACCAGCGGATCGTAAGCGGTCAAAAACCAATTGGAGATGTTTTAAATGGTCCTCTTCATTTTGAGAGAACACAACAATGTCATCAAGATAGACCAAACAAATTTTTCCTATAAGGCCGTCTAGAACATTGTCCATAATGCGTTGAAACCAACTAGGCGCAGTGGCCAAGCCAAAAGGCATTTTAAGAAATTCAAACAACCCTCGATGACAGCGAAAAGCTGTTTTAGGAATAGTTTCCTGATCCAAGCGGATTTGATGATAACCACTACGTAAGTCTAGTGCACTAAAAACAGTAGAACCTCCTAAACTGTCAAAAATAGTTTTGATGTTTCGAATAGGATATTGGTCTTTTACAGTAACCTCATTCAGTTTGCGATAGTCAACACAAAAACGCGTAGTACCGTCCTTTTTAGGAATCAATGTGACTGGGGCAGCCCAGCTAGAAATACTCGGCCGAATAATATGCTGATTTAACATTTCATCAATAGCGTCATCAATCAGTTGACGTTTATGTAACGGCGTGCGATAAGCTGGCAAAGAAATCGGAGGCCCGACAGTTTGGATGTGCATGGGAAAAATTTTACAATTTCCTATTGCGTCTTTGTTAGCAGAAAACACATCGGCATTTCGTCGGAGTAACTCATTAAACGGCGGGCTGCCAGTGACAGGTAAAACTGACCCTAATCCGGCGATACCAATATCATTGCTAAATAATGACCATGAGTGACCATGCATTGTCAAAATACGTCTAGACATATCTATCTGAGCTCCAGCTAAAACATCGCATCCTAATATCATGTTCTGATTTAAATCGTCTACAATACGAACTTTAACAGGCTGTCTGACATGATCAATACGTATTTCTGTTTCACCAATTACAGTTACGACCTGTCCATTTACACCTTGCAAATCAGGAGCCGGCTGCACAAATAGTGACCGGTGAGAAGCTCTGGCAATTGTATGATACACATTACGCTGCAACAAAGAACACGTAGCCCCCGTATCAATAAGGGCTTTAACTAATACGCCACTTATCGTAATGTTTATGCAGGGTCTTCCTGACGGAGTCTCTGTTGCAGCGGTCGGAAGTTTCCCGGATGTCGTGACGTGTGAGGCGACTGAACTGCGGACATCCGGTAGGAGCGCGGTTGCTTCGCTGACGGGCGATACTCGGTCTGCGCGGCGCGTAGGTGTTCCGGCTGCTGGCGAGCGTCCGTCGTATTGAAGAAGCGTCTGGGACGTTGTAAGACCGGGCATTCTCGCTGAATGTGACCGGCTACACCACAGCGATAGCAAACCGGAAGCGTACGGGGCAGCTGAGATTTACGCGCACCTTCAGTTCCGAATTGTCCGTAATTAATGTCAGGCCTGTGAAAACCACGGGGCGAATTAGCTGCTTCCATTTTAGCAATTTTTGAGGAAATCCTTTCCTGACTATTTAGCACTTTTTTCAGGAGAGCAGAGACCTCCTGCGTGGGGTGATCAGACGGTGATGAAATTATAGGTCTGGCTGACCCCACTTCCATGGGTTCTTCAACCCGTACATTTAAACCTAGTCTGCTAACAGCATCTTTGCGTTCACTATAGCGTGCAACCCACACAAGCGCGGCTTCCAAATTTTCAGGATTGCCGTCTTGAATTAGTTTTATTGCCATTTCAGTTGACGCAAGGCCACGAGCATAACTCCGAATTAGAATACGCATTTGATCGGCATTTCGGTCAGCAACCGGATAGGCTCTGTCCGCCATTTCGCGAAAACGGCGGCCGAAGGCCGTTTCAAGTTCGAAAGGTGACTGCTTTATTTTTTCTAATTCATCTCGTAGAGCGCCCTGTTCGTCAACGCACAGAAACGATTGCACGATATGCGCGCGTAACTGAGCCCATGGGACTGCAGAGCGTACAACGTGCTCCCTCGTAACGTAAGCCTGAATAAAACGTTCCACCTCATTGCGAAGACTACCTGAAATTGTACTGGTGACAATTTCGATCAGCTGAGTGTCCGGGGCCCGATTGGCAGCAAGAGCAATTTCTTGGAGCCACGTGCGGGTGGAGACAGCCTCAGATCCATCGCAAAGAGAGGTCTGTTTAACAAGCTTATCAACGAGGTGGCGTGTCGCCGCCCTTTCAGAATCCAGCTGTCGCTCGGCGCGGTTTTCTTGAAAATTATTAGCAAAGAAGGTGCAAAAATGACGCAGCTGTTCGTCATTCATATTCGTGGTTTATATATTCACAGGACAATCGGAACACAGTACGGTAAATATAACAGCAAGTACTTACCCCGTCCCGCTTATCGATCGACGTTTTCTTCGTCTTGGCGAAACGCCGACATCTTGCTGATTTTGTTCAGTGCTGACAAGAGGATGGGGTCGTCCGCCGGCAAACGAGGGGTGTAGTCTCGCGTGGAAGGAGAGTCGTCGCGGATCAGTTCGGGCGGTGTGGGCGGCAGAGGAAGGGCGCGTGCTTCCTCGAAGGTAAGGAGAGGGTAGTCGATGGTGATGATGGTGTATGGAGGAACGGGAGACGAAGAGCCAGGTTTTACCATTGTGAGTAAACTGGACTTCGTAACGTGCTCCTATGTAGCGCTCGCCACTATGATGTCCTCAACCTAGCCCCTAATGAGTGTTACGCAATATTCCACTCTAGAGGTATCGGTTGCGGCCTGGGTTACACTACTCGCATGTCAGGTAGTTACATCTAGCGACCTACTACAGGATCGGCCACCATTGCAACTCACCACAACACACAAGCAGTGTAGTGTCTCTTCAAGATTCAATAACTGCAGAAGTCCAAGTTCGGCTTGGTAGCAAACACGTTTTTATTCCTCCAAACACACAGTACAAACATCTTCCATCTCTTCTCTTCTCTCCTCTCTCGTCCTTTCCTTGCCTAGGCTTATATCCTATCTGCCAAGAGGCAGTCACCAACTAGACATGCATTTCCTTATTTAGTTAGGCTATCTGCGCAATTCTCTGGCTAAGCTTCGGACAAGGCTCGGACTCCCCTCTCGGTAGGTCCGAGAGATAATAATAGTCTGGCTGTGCTTCTTCGTATAGTCCGGCTAAGGCCAGCTAGAATAGCACTACTGACCCTCGCAGCGATGCCGTGCCGCCTACGGCCAACAAGAATAGCAACCCATTAGCGTCACTAATAACCTGCAGCCACTAGTCCAGCTATCTACGACTTATTGTGTCCTGCTTCCTATAGTGCTTTCATATCTCTGCTTCAAATATATATCCTTGCGATTCTTACAACCTGACGCGACCTCGGCTTCGGTTTTCTTTGGGGTTTCCATTGTCATCTGCACTGTCTCTGACAACCTCTAGTGTGATGTCTGCTACTACACTGGCGACATTCGCTTCACTTGAAGCACTGCAAGTACAAAGACATTGTCATTAACTCATTCCTCTTGCTCCATCTCACACACACTGCATACCTTGCCACGTGTATTCTTCTAAAACACGACACTAATTCAACATGTGAAAAATATGAACAACTTTACAAACTACCTTTGTGTTTTGTAAATACATCACAGACTGGTGGATGTGAGACAAGTAAATGTAGGACGAGGCGGGCACCTGGGAGAATATACACTTACATTGACTCTAAGTTACCAGTTGAATACGACAATGGTTTGAAGACTTCTGTTACAAAAGAACTGTATCTATAAAGCACCCACCTTTCCACGGCTGGGGTCTCTGCATGGGCATTACTGGCAGTAACCTCTGACCTTGTTGCATTGCTGACCTCTGTTGCAAGGTCAGCAGGTGCACTTGTACTCACTGCAATAAGTACATTGTGAAAATAAACAAATAACAGTACATCATTTGTTACTTTGTCAAATGGATATTGGATATATGTGTAGTAGTTATTCTGTCAAGGCTTACAAATGAGAAATTCTTTCACTGAATCATTGTTAAGTGACGTCTATCTAAAGACCTATAAAAAACAGGCAATTCATTTGTGAGCTTCGAAATATTAATGAAAATACACCAATGCACCATCAGATGTACACTGCCATTAGTAATGCTGTCAGAACTTATATTGCATTTAAACTTAATATACAATTATCATTACATGAAATCACCGCACAGTGTGCTTACTTACAGTAAGCACACTGTCCTTCCGGTCGATGCATAACCGACTCATTTGTTTCCATGGCAACTGGGGAATTTGTTCTTGGCTCGGGTGCCGTGCTGAAGAAACACAAAATGCTCCTAAAGAAGCCAGAACTTCTTCCAGCACCACAATTACACATCATAGTCTCTAGCCAAATAATCATACAAGTCAAACATAGCAGTTTTCGTCCCATTTAACATTACCACAAAGTACTCCTTCCTAAATGCAAATGTGGAAAAACTGACAAACTAATAAGATGTTAGTTGGCAGATACGGTTACAATAGAAAAAACATCATCATACAGTAAAAAGTGGGGTTAGGGCCGACTGATTAAAACATGCGACCAATCAGAAGGCAGAGAAGTAACCCTACACGAGATGGAAGGGACAAAGAGTACCTATTTAAATGGTTGTCAACATCAGGTGTGCTGTTGTTCCACTCGTCTGTGTTCGACTTGTCACAGTTGATGTTGTCAAACTGTGGCCAGTTCTCCGCCCTGTCCCCGGTCCCTGCCATTGGACGCCCTGACGTGATTGTGGAGAATGAAGACGTAATATCCAGAGCGGACGAGTGGAACAACAGCACACCTGATGTTGACAACCATTTAAATAGGTACTCTTTGTCCCTTCCATCTCGTGTAGGGTTACTTCTCTGCCTTCTGATTGGTCGCATGTTTTAATCAGTCGGCCCTAACCCCACTTTTTACTGTATGATGATGTTTTTTCTATTGTAACCGTATCTGCCAACTAACATCTTATTAGTTTGTCAGTTTTTCCACATTTGCATTTAGGAAGGAGTACTTTGTGGTAATGTTAAATGGGACGAAAACTGCTATGTTTGACTTGTATGATTATTTGGCTAGAGACTATGATGTGTAATTGTGGTGCTGGAAGAAGTTCTGGCTTCTTTAGGAGCATTTTGTGTTTCTTCAGCACGGCACCCGAGCCAAGAACAAATTCCCCAGTTGCCATGGAGACAAATGAGTCGGTTACACATCGACCGGAAGGACAGTGTGCTTACTGTAAGTAAGCACACTGTGCGGTGATTTCATGTAATGATAATTGTATATTAAGTTTAAATGCAATATAAGTTCTGACAGCATTAATAATGGCAGTGTACATCTGATGGTGCATTGGTGTATTTTCATTAATAATTCGAAGCTCACAAATGAATTGCCTGTTTTTTATAGGTCTTTAGATAGACGTCACTTAACAATGATTCAGTGAAAGAATTTCTCATTTGTAAGCCTTGACAGAATAACTACTACACATATATCCAATATCCATTTGACAAAGTAACAAATGATGTACTGTTATTTGTTTATTTTCACAATGTACTTATTGCAGTGAGTACAAGTGCACCTGCTGACCTTGCAACAGAGGTCAGCAATGCAACAAGGTCAGAGGTTACTGCCAGTAATGCCATGCGGAACCCCGGCCCGTGAAGGTAGGTGCTATGGAGACGCGACAACGGCGGCAGGAAGTCTTCAGAGCCATTTGTCGTATTCAGCGGCTGATAATGATGTATTCTCCCGGGTGTACCACTAAATCTACGTTTACTGTCTCATCCTGCCGGTCGGTGATGTTGCAAGACGCAGAGGTGGTTTGTAAAGTTGTTCGTATTTTCGCATGTTGGAATTGATGTCGTGTTTTTAGAAGGAATGCGCGTGGCTATTAACGTGTGTGAGATGGTGGGAGGAATGAGTGTGACGATGTCTTTTGTGCTGCGGTGCTTTCAGGGAGTGAATCACCAGTGTAACAGACATCACACTAGAAGATTGTCAGAGACGGTGCAGATGACTGTGGGAAGCCCCAGAAAACCGAGCCAGATCATATGTCAGGTAAAGAATCGCGAGATATATATTTGAAGCGAGATATGAAGCACTATGAAGCAGGTACAATAAGTCGTGAATAACTGGACTAGTGGCTGCGGGTATTAGTGACGCTAATGGGATTTGCTTTATTCTTGTTGGCCGTGAGCGGGCCCGGTATCGCTGCGAGTGGTGCTATTCTGCGCTGAGCGCTTAACCGTACGAGAACATTGAGTGTGAGTATCTCTCGGACCTACCGGAGGGGGAGTCGAGCCTTGTCGAGCTAGCCGGAGAATTGCGCAATTAACCTGGCTAAAATAAGGAAATGCATGTCTAGTGTGACTGCCTCGAAGCAGATAGGATATAAACCTAGACAGAAAAGAGACGGAGAGAGAAGAGAGATGGATGATGTTTGTACTGTGGTAACGGAGAATAAAACGTGTTTGCTACCAAATTAGGTACTGGACTCTGGTTATTAGATCTTGAAGAGACTGCGCACTGCGTGTGTTGGTGAGTTGCAGTGGCCGATCTAGTAGATCTTTGTCTGGCTACACGTATTGCGTAACACTCATTAGGGGCTAGGTTGAGGACATCATAGTGGCGAGCGCTATATAGGAGCACGTTACGAAGTCCAGTTTACTCACAATGGTAAAACCTGGCTCTTCGTCTCCCGTTCCTCCATACACCATCATCACCATCGACTACCCTCTCCTTACCTTCGAGGAAGCACGCGCCCTTCCTCTGCCGCCCACACCGCCCGAACTGATCCGCGACGACTCTCCTTCCACGCGAGACTACACCCCTCGTTTGCCGGCGGACGACCCCATCCTCTTGTCAGCACTGAACAAAATCAGCAAGATGTCGGCGTTTCGCCAAGACGAAGAAAACGTCGATCGATAAGCGGGACGGGGTAAGTACTTGCTGTTATATTTACCGTACTGTGTTCCGATTGTCCTGTGAATATATAAACCACGAATATGAATGACGAACAGCTGCGTCATTTTTGCACCTTCTTTGCTAATAATTTTCAAGAAAACCGCGCCGAGCGACAGCTGGATTCTGAAAGGGCGGCGACACGCCACCTCGTTGATAAGCTTGTTAAACAGACCTCTCTTTGCGATGGATCTGAGGCTGTCTCCACCCGCACGTGGCTCCAAGAAATTGCTCTTGCTGCCAATCGGGCCCCGGACACTCAGCTGATCGAAATTGTCACCAGTACAATTTCAGGTAGTCTTCGCAATGAGGTGGAACGTTTTATTCAGGCTTACGTTACGAGGGAGCACGTTGTACGCTCTGCAGTCCCATGGGCTCAGTTACGCGCGCATATCGTGCAATCGTTTCTGTGCGTTGACGAACAGGGCGCTCTACGAGATGAATTAGAAAAAATAAAGCAGTCACCTTTCGAACTTGAAACGGCCTTCGGCCGCCGTTTTCGCGAAATGGCGGACAGAGCCTATCCGGTTGCTGACCGAAATGCCGATCAAATGCGTATTCTAATTCGGAGTTATGCTCGTGGCCTTGCGTCAACTGAAATGGCAATAAAACTAATTCAAGACGGCAATCCTGAAAATTTGGAAGCCGCGCTTGTGTGGGTTGCACGCTATAGTGAACGCAAAGATGCTGTTAGCAGACTAGGTTTAAATTCGCGGGTTGAAGAACCCATGGAAGTGGGGTCAGCCAGACCTATAATTTCATCACCGTCTGATCACCCCACGCAGGAGGTCTCTGCTCTCCTGAAAAAAGTGCTAAATAGTCAGGAAAGGATTTCCTCAAAAATTGCTAAAATGGAAGCAGCTAATTCGCCCCGTGGTTTTCACAGGCCTGACATTAATTACGGACAATTCGGAACTGAAGGTGCGCGTAAATCTCAGCTGCCCCGTACGCTTCCGGTTTGCTATCGCTGTGGTGTAGCCGGTCACATTCAGCGAGAATGCCCGGTCTTACAACGTCCCAGACGCTTCTTCAATACGACGGACGCTCGCCAGCAGCCGGAACACCTACGCGCCGCGCAGACCGAGTATCGCCCGTCAGCGAAGCAACCGCGCTCCTACCGGATGTCCGCAGTTCAGTCGCCTCACACGTCACGACATCCGGGAAACTTCCGACCGCTGCAACAGAGACTCCGTCAGGAAGACCCTGCATAAACATTACGATAAGTGGCGTATTAGTTAAAGCCCTTATTGATACGGGGGCTACGTGTTCTTTGTTGCAGCGTAATGTGTATCATACAATTGCCAGAGCTTCTCACCGGTCACTATTTGTGCAGCCGGCTCCTGATTTGCAAGGTGTAAATGGACAGGTCGTAACTGTAATTGGTGAAACAGAAATACGTATTGATCATGTCAGACAGCCTGTTAAAGTTCGTATTGTAGACGATTTAAATCAGAACATGATATTAGGATGCGATGTTTTAGCTGGAGCTCAGATAGATATGTCTAGACGTATTTTGACAATGCATGGTCACTCATGGTCATTATTTAGCAATGATATTGGTATCGCCGGATTAGGGTCAGTTTTACCTGTCACTGGCAGCCCGCCGTTTAATGAGTTACTCCGACGAAATGCCGATGTGTTTTCTGCTAACAAAGACGCAATAGGAAATTGTAAAATTTTTCCCATGCACATCCAAACTGTCGGGCCTCCGATTTCTTTGCCAGCTTATCGCACGCCGTTACATAAACGTCAACTGATTGATGACGCTATTGATGAAATGTTAAATCAGCATATTATTCGGCCGAGTATTTCTAGCTGGGCTGCCCCAGTCACATTGATTCCTAAAAAGGACGGTACTACGCGTTTTTGTGTTGACTATCGCAAACTGAATGAGGTTACTGTAAAAGACCAATATCCTATTCGAAACATCAAAACTATTTTTGACAGTTTAGGAGGTTCTACTGTTTTTAGTGCACTAGACTTACGTAGCGGTTATCATCAAATCCGCTTGGATCAGGAAACTATTCCTAAAACAGCTTTTCGCTGTCATCGAGGGTTGTTTGAATTTCTTAAAATGCCTTTTGGCTTGGCCACTGCGCCTAGTTGGTTTCAACGCATTATGGACAATGTTCTAGACGGCCTTATAGGAAAAATTTGTTTGGTCTATCTTGATGACATTGTTGTGTTCTCTCAAAATGAAGAGGACCATTTAAAACATCTCCAATTGGTTTTTGACCGCTTACGATCCGCTGGTCTAAGATTAAAACCGACTAAGTGTCACATTGGCTTGAAACAAATTAAATTGCTTGGTCACATGGTTAGTGCCGATGGCATTTCTTCTGATCCAGAAAAGGTAGACGCAATACGACACCTTCCCACCCCTACCAATATTAAACAAGTCCGCTGCTTTTTAGGTATGACAGGTTACTACAGAGATTTAATTCCACATTATGCTGACTTAGCTGAGCCTTTGGTAAGCCTTACTAGAAAACATGTACGCTTTCAGTGGAACTCGGAACAGGAAGCCGCGTTTAAGGCACTTAAACGAGCTCTTATTTCACGACGAATAATGGCTGCTCCGCGTTTAGATAGACCGTTCAAATTATACACAGACGCAAGTGACGTGGCCGTGGGAGCTATTTTGGTCCAAGATGATAATCAGGGGGTAGAACGAGTTATACAGTACGTCTCTCATGCGTTAAATCCGGTTCAAAGACGTTGGGCATGTATTGAACGTGAAGCATATGCGATCATTTATGCAATTGAGAAATTACGCCCGTACTTATATGGCGCTCCATTTAAAATATTTTGTGATCATAAACCCTTGAAATCTCTTTTCACTAAGCAAATGGCTAATACACGTATACAACGTTGGAGTGTACTTCTTTCTGAATTCGGAGCTAAAATTTGCTATCACAAAGGAAAACTAAACGTGCGCGCTGATTTCCTGTCACGAATGCCTGTATCGGCTGCTAAAACAGAGTATGTTGGCATAATAGATTCTGATGATTGGATTTCGCCTGAGGCTTTCCCGGAACAACGCATGCAGGAGGTACTACCGTTAATTTATGATGGCATTGATTTAAACACGATAAAAACGGCTCAGGAAAAGGAATTTTCCCGAGAGCGTAGGCTCGCTGTAGACGGCGATTCAGACTTTACCTTGATTAACGGTGTCTTATATAGTATCGCAAGACCTAATCCATTGTCAGCCACATATCCGCGGCTAATGTTACCCAAGGTGTATCGCTCTAATGTTATTATCAGGGCGCATAAAGAGGTTGGCCATATGTCCATTATGAAAACTTTTCATCGCGTACTAGAGGCGTATGTCTGGCCAGGCATGAGACGAGACATTAAAGATGTTATTAAGATATGCCCTATTTGCCAGCTCTATACACAACACCGGGACAGGGTTCCCTTTGGAAGTATGGAAATTCCTAACTCTCCTATGGCTATTGTGAGTGCCGACCTGAGCGGCCCATATATTTGTTCCACGAATGGTAATCGTTATATATTAACAATAATCTGTCACCTTACGGGTTGGGTGGAAGCGATACCTATCAAAGATAAGACTAATGCTAGTGTGTGGTCGGCGTTTGCAACTCATTTCTTTCCTGTTCATTCATTTCCGCAAATTTTGATAACTGATAATGGCCTTGAATTCTGTGCGCAGGCATGGGAAACATATCTTCAAAATTTGGGTATTGAACATCGCCGTACTCCTCCATACCGACCAAATGCCAATGCAATTAATGAGAGATCACACAGGACGATAAAAAATATGATCTCTAAACTTTGTTCTAACAGAACAACCGATTGGGAAAATAAATTGCCGGATGTTTTATTGGCGCATCGAATTAGTGTCAGTTCTACATCAAATTTCTCTCCATTCTATTTGTTATATGGCCGTCGACCACGTATGCCACTTACTAAATTACTGTCCACCCGTCATAGCCATTATTTTGGGAATCGCTTAGATGAGCTGGCATCGGCTCTCAAACAAGCCAGGGTAAATACAGCCCATAATCGCACGCAGGTCAGGGAACGTATACAGACACGCGCGACCGCTAAAGAGGTAAAAATAGGCGACTCCGTAGTTGTGTTGGCCGCCGAGCCTCTAACATTCACAAGCCGCTGGGACCCGCAATACGAGGTATTTCGTATTCGGGGTAGCACCTTGTGGGTTAAGCATCAAACGACCGGTAAGACTAAAATAATCCACAGGGACCGCTGTAGAATTGTCGATCCTAATATTTGCTGGGACGAGACTCGGCCTCGCCCACTTCGTTCGCAGGCCAGAGTATCCGGCCCACGGCCACAGCACATTTCGCCGCCCACTAATAGGCCAGCGACGCTTGACCCACATACAGCAGTCGCTGCGCCGCCGAGCACCAGTTCAACTCAGGACGATTCGGTTCCACCGATAGTGTTGCGTAGAGCACGCGACCAGTGGATGATCGATCCTTGTGAACAATCCCTTCGGGCCTCCGGGTGTTACGTAAACGACGTCTCACGCCACCGTCACTGTCAGTCCAGAAACGAGCAAGATGCGATCTTGTGGCTTTCGTTTCGCACTTTACGCGTTAATGATTGGTGTGTTACTGGCACCGTGTGTGTCTTTTAATACGCCACGACATATTCCCGATGGAGTCTGGTTACTGGTGGTACGGCTATACAGCGACAAGCAGCTTCTTGGAGTGTTTATATCACTCTTGGGGCTCCAACATTCAATTTTAATTGGGTGTCGGCTGTCACACGAATTCAAACTGTGATTGACCAGCTGGTGGCTGTCCACCGGGCAACGAATGCGTCTCGTTCATCGTGGGCTCAACGCCTTACGGACCTCACAGCTACGTTTACATCCTCGGCTCGATGGGACGCGTCGTTACGCGACAAACGTGCGTTGTTTGATCTGGGAGGTGACATTCTCGTAAAATCTTTGGAGTTGCCACGGAACGTCAAGTCGCTGAAGTTCGCCGTTGGATCGAGCGGGTCGTCATGATGAATTACATGTAGTGCACGACATGAATCATCTATCACACTCGTTAATCATACGTATACCATCACTCGTGTGAACCGTAAACATATTCGGGAATTAGAACAATACGTTTCTAAATTAGAACATCACGTCATGACTTGGATGACTGCGTTTGGTCGCGACTTTGATCGTCGACTGAATGTTCTCACCGCTTGTCTGAACATTGATGACGCTATAAGTGGACTGATCAGTTTGCATAATAGATGGCTTCGACAAATGGCCACTTATGACCAACAGCGGGACTCCTTAGAATCAGGACGTTTAACGGAAGTGATTTTAGCGCCGGCAGAATTAGCAAAGATTGTACGCGAAGGTAATTCATTGGGATTTTCAAGCCCACATTTAGAATGGTTTTATGAACATGTCATAATTACACCAATGTGGAAAGACCATGCGAGTCTAGTGTTTACAGCAAACTTACCTTTAACCGATAATGTCGAATATTTAAGGTATTATTTTTGGACATGGCCTGTTATGCATCACGCAGAGTTTACGATGCAATTAAGATTGCCCCCTACCGTGGCATATAATACACGTGTAGGTAGTATGTTTCTCCCTAGGAACTGTGTTGGACGCGACCCCGCTATCTGTATGTCGGGCCCCATATATAACAACAATGGACTACGTTGTCCTAGGGGTGTTCTAACTAATGATGACTCTCATCGCAAACAATGTTTCGTTACAGTTAGGGGTAATGCGACGCCAAGTCACGATATACAGGAATTACAGGAAGGTACATTTGCTATTCTCTCTCCGGGTGAACCATTTAAATGTTACTGTGCGGGGCAGGCGAGTATTACAGGTATTCTGCAGCCGGGTTTATCCGTGTTAACTGTTAAGCCAAGGTGTCGCATTAGCGGACAGTCTTGGACATTGCAACGTTTGTACAAGGCGACTTCCACTTTGGCCTGGAAGTTGCCAATTATCACTGTTCATCCTTTTAATTTGTCTACAACAGTTAGTCACACAGCCATTACCAAGCTTTTTCCTGCTGCAGCGTGGAAATCGTTGCCTGTCCTGCCAGATGTTAAATTACACACCTTTTTCGAAATGCAGGACGACGACAACTTTTCGGATATAAATTGGGATGGTTATGTCGACAACTTACCTTTTCTGAATTTTGCCTTGTTACTCATGTTGTTTACCGTTGCGGGTGTCGGCGTCTATTTCTATCTAGGACGTCCAAAATTTTGTCTAACCGGTATTAGTCCGACTCCTCAGGACACGCCCTTGTCTGCAGATACCACGCCTGCCACCGATCACACTCTTCCTGTCGGCTCCGCTCCACAGACGCTCCGAGCGGGGGAATTTTTTAAACCCCTTTTTTTTCAGGGGTTTTTAACGGACGCCATGTCCATTAGAACGCCAGGCCTGGCTAATTCAATAGTCTAAGGGCCCTTTGCGCATACTTGGTTATTACATCGATTGTTTGTAGTTTGTGTGTTAATTGCTGTGTATATCGATGTTTTGTTTTACTACTTAGTATTATTGTTGTAGGACGCCGATTGTCTTGACTGTCACAGTCTCTCTGCTAGGCTGTGCTGATCGGGTCCCTACGCTCTTGCTATATTATGTGTGGTGTTTGTATAAGTAATTGGTTACGCTTGATTACGATTTTCATGATTATCATTTGGATTGTCGGTTTTACTTGCATGTATATTGAGAGTATGTCTTTTGCTTACAGTTTATTTGGTGTTCTCGATATTTAATTTAAACCGGCCGGTTAAATTAATATCATTATATACTCTCAATGTTGGTTGGCATGCTTACATATATTAGTTTGTGTTGTATGGCTTGTGTATTATTAGTCTTTTTGTGCTTGGCCATTCCTATGTGCAGGTAGTCGCTTCTCTATATTCTATTCCTTCCGCTTCTTGGTTTCTTCTCCCGACGGAATCCGGGGGTTCACTTTTGTTAAAATGTAAAAAGGGATATATTTTGGCGAGATATAAAAAAGGAAAGGACCAAAAAGTCGTAGATAGTTTGGGAAGGGGGAGGTTATTAGTGACCTAATGGGTTTATTCTTTTGGCCTGGGGCAGGGACCCGGGGGGAATGCCAGGGCCCTTTGCCGGGCTATACGGGAAAGCATTATTATCTCTCGGACCTACCGGAGGGGGGTCCCAGCCTTGTCCGAACTTAGCCGAAGTTGCGCAGGCCCAACTAAATAAGGAAATGCATGTCTGGGTATTTTGGAGATAGGGAAAAAGCCTAGGAAAGGGAAAGGAGGGGGGAGAAGGAAGGATGGAAGATGTTTTTACTGTGTGTTTGGAGGAAA
>JAODUO010002581.1:0-20000 GCA_025642075.2 Ridgeia piscesae
AATTCTTAGCACCCCTCTGCACGTAGTCCTAGTTGACAAGAGATGCTTCCTTGGTCATTAAGATTCTTTCGGTGCCACTGGGGACTGGGATTACCGATCGATATATTACTGGTTCAATACCAGAATTCTTCGATACCGATCGATATATTACTGGATCGGTACCAGAATTCTTCGATATCAATCGATACCAGATTTTAGCCAAATGTCGAGCCCTGAAAAAGGCAAGAGTAAATAACAATGCCAGTTGGCAAAAGCAACAACAAAAACAAAGAGACTGTTTTGGATCCGTCACTCCCACCAACTCTGAAAATATCGATTGATATCGAAGAATTCTGGTATTGAACCAGTAATATATCGATCGGTATCGAAGAATTCTGGTATTGAACCAGTAATATATCGATCGGTATCGAAAATTCTGATATCGAACCAGCACTACTTCTGTTGCATACTGTGCTTCTACTGGGAACTGTGTATTTCGATACTCGAAATTTAGCTTATAAGTGTAATTCAGTACAGTAGAGATCTCCAAAGAAACACTACTATCCACTTAGACTAATACCACAGAAACACATACAATTTTTCACTTGTAGGAAAATATGTGATAAGTTTATAGTCATGCAAACAATGATTAATAGGCAATTTTCAATTTATGTAAGTACACAAACAACAGTTTCAATATAATTGATTACTGTTGTAAAACTAAAAGGTAACTGTAATATAATATTAAAACAATAAAGACAACTGCAATAAGATACCTAGTGACAAATAAATTAATGAATTGCACTGAATTATTTTAAATTAATAACAGTACTTCACCCCAGCTGTTTGTAAATACACTTTAATATAGCAGCTTAATTTCAAGTCAATGTTTCTCCTAAAATGACAATCAACAAATACAGCTGAAATAAATGAAACATAAATAATATGTTATTATTATATAAAAACACCTAGATCACTTATAATAGTGTCACTGCCAGCACAGCTGAACACTCACTGTTATAACTTTATTATTATTAATTGTATCGTAAAGATAATTGTGATTTGGTATCAAAACTGTACAGATGATTAAATAAAATAACACTAATTAATAATAGAAAAATATTAATTAAAATTACAATTGTACTTCCCAGTTCACACCAATATTTGTTTAATATCAAACTTAAATTACCACGTTATCAAGTACACATAACAAGTCACTAAACACATCTGAAATGGCTTGTATATACATATGATATAACATCCACATGTCTACCAAAAATGTGTGACTGGTAAAATTGTTATCCTGCATAAAACCCTGTTTGTTGGTTGGGTCATTCTGAGCAGTTCTTTACAAGAAAATACCATTCCCTATACGAAACAGAGGTAGCGGTTAAGAAATGTAACACATTGGTAAAATCATGGAATTACACAGATATTGTTAATACCAATAACATCAGTTTTTAACAAATGTCAAGACATATCGTCTGAAATCTGCAATCTACCAAGGCTGACAGCTAACATTAATAATAACCATATAACATGACCTTGTATTGAATATAATTTTATTCAAAATATATGCAAAGTTCTTTTATAATGAACAGGTTTTTGTTGGTAACAGAATTACAAGCCATGGCGACAGAATTACAAGACTGACTATTTTTGGAATAAACCATCAAATAATTTATTCATACTTATTGTTACTCTTCTGTTTGTTTTCATAACACTGTATCTCTATAATCTAATTTTGTTTTAAACAATTGTACTGGCTAATAATTATATACACTATCAAACAATGTATTTTTTATTTAATTCAAGATCAGTCAATAGCAATTATTGAACACCTGTTCATCTATGGCTCAGGGAGGACATTAATGTCACAACGTTGATCAGTTGAAGCAGTCAATATAATCATCAACATCATGCTAGACAAATTTACAAAGTTTAATGTTTTACAAAGAAGTTGTCACCTTAGTTTTAAAAACCTGGGAAAACAAATTTATTTGTATTTTTTTCACAACCATCCACTTAAAGTCCCAATTCAGTTGTCAATGCCTACTGTATTCTCAAGATTTATTGTCTTTACTGCTGTCTTCTTTGTCATCTTCATTGACTAAAATTTGAAGAAGTTCCTTAGGGATGCTTATTTGACATGAATATGTGCATCAATTGCAAACAATGTAACTGCCTCCTGGCTGAATCTTTGCACAGGTCTGCTTTATGTTGGAAATTATACTGATCCCACTCCAGTCCCTTGAACTTGATGGTTTTGAATTCAATAGTGTGACATTTCCTGGCAGCAATTAAACTCAACCTGATATCACTTTAGAGGATGCTTGGAGTGTAATAAACCTTACTTTAGCTGCATGTGGAAAAAACTGTGTAGAATGTCTTTGAAAGTCCATTAAAACATTCTGCAACTAATCTCGTGAATCTTGTCGATTTCCAAGGATTACTGCTTCCATTATTTGTTGTTTCAAATGCTACAGATGGTACCTTTCTGAAACCATCAACTGTTTTCATAAGTATTGTCCAAAGAATTTATTCATAGCTAACTGATATACTGTCCCAGTGCCTGTGTTGATTTCTAATGCAAATAGGTCCCATTATTAGTTTCTTAAATTATGATGTAGAATGCAAGAGAAAACAAAAATATTATTTGCTTCTTTTTTCTGTTGTCAACATATGTTCTTGCTTGCCGATATATCTCTCCATCAGTTCTCGTACTTGTTTGTTTGTGGTGTGTGAAGAGTAGTAAACCAGTAACAGCCTCCACATGCAGTTCATCTCAAAGGCATTGGTGCACTTGTAATCTCTGCTTTGACTGTCTAAGTTTCAAACCCATATAAGAAGACTGATGTTATCAATGCTCTCAGCAAACTCATTCTGACTTCAATAGATACGTTCAAGATGATCTGTCAAGGTGAGCTTCAGCTTTGCCAATAATGGTGTAGCTTATGGATTAGATCAATCACCATCAAACTAAATGTAGTGAACCCCATTGGCCATTGGTATCGGCCAACCAAAACACAACGATAGTAGACCAACTTGTAATATTACATTTGCTTGTTTGTATTGTGTTTTATTCATGTTAACAATGTTCTGAGAACAATGTTCTGAATAAACTTTCATTCATAAAAACTCAATTTCTGTCCACAAGTCAGGACAATTGTAGTGAAGTATCTTAGTGGATACTCCCAGTACTAATGAGACAAGTGTTAGAGTAGCTAGAAACAACAATGAGAGTTTGACCAAGCAAGACACAGAGGTGTTAATCCAGCCTGCAGCATGTCCACTAGTGAGGACAATAACAATGGAGTAGGTGTCAAAGCAGACACTCTGTGTATTACTGGGGCAAATGTCAAAGTAAACACAATAGGGCCTGCAAGTGGGTCATGATACATGGTGTGACTCCACATGACTGGAGCTTATTGGGGACTAAGGGAGACTAATTGGGGACTGGACACAAGAATAATATTCTAATGATGGATGACAGTTGTAGCTTCCGACTGAGGAATACTAGGAAAATCAGTTCATAAATATCTTGTGTTATACGTTTCTTATCTTAAATGTCCGATTTAATGTTGAGTTTATCACACTATCATAGACACATAGCGATTTACGTAATTCAGATAATCGACACGATGCTAGGCTGTATGTGTCTTTTACGGGGTTTGCGTTTTACATTGCTGTATGTTGTGGTTTCAATAAGCACTTATATCTGACAAGTTGTCTAAACGCACATAATCATAACACATGTATGCGTATGGCCCAAACAGGTTGTACTTCGTGAAAACTGGCACTCTTCATTATTAGTCAAGATCGCCAAACACAAGTACTTGCCGCTATTGCCATGGCAACCACCATAATAATCGATTAAAATTCATGATTTCCGTGATCATTGTCACCGGCAAAATGTTCCATTGCTTCTGCTTGTAATAATTCCCGCATGGCAGATTGATGCGCTATACGAGACATATCATAAAAGTATTAATAAATGTAAATTATATAAATTAGTATAAATCAAAAGAAATTTTGGTTTTAAGATGTACACTAGTAAACCTTTGTATGTAAATTATATAAATCAATTTAAAATAAATTAAACACTGTTTTAAAGATGTATAGTATTAAACCTCTTAAAATTAATATAAAATTAAAACATTTACTAAATATGTGTATGTAAATTATAACAATAAAACAAAATTATAAAGCAGTGTCCGTCATTTCATAACATTTGAATTAATTAAAATGTCTAATAAAAAGATAGGTCTTTAAACACTTTCTAAACATAGAGAATGGTCCAGATGCACAAATGTTCACACACACACACACACACACACACACACACACACACACACACACACACACACACACACACACACACACACACACACACACACACACACACACACACACACACACACACACACACACACACACACACACACACACACACACACACACACACACACACACACACACACACACACACACACACACACACACACACACACACACACACACACACACACACACACACACACACACACACACACACACACACACACACACACACACACACACACACACACACACACACACACACACACACACACACACACACACACACACACACACACACACACACACACACACACACACACACACACACACACACACACACACACACACACACACACACACACACACACACACACACACACACACACACACACACACACACACACACACACACACACACACACAACACACACACACACACACACACACACACACACACACACACACACACACACACACACACACACACACACACACACACACACACACACACACACACACACACACACACACACACACACACACACACACACACACACACACACATTATTAGGGGTGAAGTGACTGTATATTCTAGCTATGTACAAGGGGTGTATCAACTGTATTCTAGCAGTTTATTGGGGGTGTAGTGACTGTATTCTAGCTATGTACTGGAGGCATAGTGACTGTATATTCTAGTTGTGTACTGGGGTACAGTGACTGTACTCAAGCTGTGGACTGGGGGTATACTGGTGGTTATAGTGACTGTGTATTCTAGCTGTGTACTGGGGGTGACACCTTGTATTCATTATTGCTGTGTAATGGGGTGTAGTGGGATAGTGGCTGTTTATTGTAGGTATGTACTGGGGGTGTGTGTAGTGACTGTATATGCTAGCAGTGTTTCCCCTGAGTAAAATGATATGCGAGATGGTAGGATGGGCTGAGCAAGCACAGAAGGCATGATGTAACACTATGTGGATCCAGGGAATGGCCAGCCAGAATTGTTTTTAAAAACTACAGATGCACAAATGTTCACACGCACGCACTCACGCACGCACGCACGCACGCACGCACGCACACGCAGCACGCACACACACACACACACACACACACACACACACACACACACACACACACACATGGAGTGACTGTATTCAAACTGTATACGTTTGAATACAGTCACTCTGTATAATATGTTCTTTGTATAATATGTTCTTCCAAGTCAGTCATAGGAATATGCTTTCAACTGTTGCCGTAAACAGCGTGGGCAATATGGTATCTCCTTGTCGTACTCCTCTCCTGATGTTATCTTATTGCTTTCTTTGTGTAGGTTGACTGTCATTGAGCTATTGATGTAGATATCCTTTAGGAGTTCGATGAACACATTTTCTGTCCCCTGTTCTTGATGTGAGGTTAGTACTGCTTGAATTTGCACTGAGTCAAAAAACTTTTGTCATAGTCGACGAATGCGATACAGAGTGGGACATTATATTCTCGGCACTTCTCCTTCAGTTGTATTATTAAATGGATGTGGTCTGTCATTGAGTATCTGCTTCTGAATCCATCTTCTCTAGCCTTTTCGTTAGTATTTTTGTGATTACTTTATAGATGTTTGATAGTAGACAAAGCGGTATTTCAGCGGCTCTTTTTTGAACCACAGATTTTTAGCACCTGTCTGGACATAGTCCTAGTTGACAAGAAACGCCTCCTTGGTCATAGACTCTTTCAGTGTCCCTGGGGACTGGGGCCATGGCTTTATAAAACTGTGCATGCTGGTGTTACTGGCCTACCTTTCCATGCTGGCCAGTGGGGGTTGGAAGGGGATGTCTCTCTCCCTCTCCCCTCTCCCTCTCTCTCCCTCTCTCCCCTCTCCCTCTCCCCTCTCCCTCTCCCCTCTCCCTTGTCTATACACATGAAGTAACATCCACGTGTCTACCAAAAATGTTTCACTGGTAAAATTGTATCCTGCATAAGGCCATTGGGTCATTCTGAGCAATTGTTTTGTGAATTTTTTGTGGCAAAATATCCTCATTACATTTTGAAGGTATTTTGTGTGGAAGGTAGACAGGTGTTTGAGGTCGAGTTCAGTCATACTCCAGCATCCGGAGCCATAGTTAGGAGAGTTGAGAGGACACAACTTTGGTATAGCTTAGTTTCGCTCTTCTAGAATGTATTGCTGATCTCCAGACAGGTCTCAGTCTAAAGAAAGCACCTCTGGGTGTTTATGGACAATTCTACGGTAACGTCATTACAATTCAGAATTTTTTTTGAGCTTATGTTGTTTACATGTTTTCATTCAGATTATATCTAGAATGGAGACTTAAACACAGCTTGAAATACTCACCATTCCCCATAAGAAACAGTGGTAGCTTTTAAGAAATGTAATAAATTGATGAAACTATGGCCGTTTAAATTTTGGTAACACAATTACACAGACATTTTTAATATCAGTAACATCAATTGTTAACATATGTCAAGACAAATGTTATGAAATCTGCAACCTGCTAGTGCTGACTGACAGCTAGCGTTAATAAAAATCATATAACATGACCTTGTAATGGATAGAATTGTATTCATGATATATGCACCATTCTTTTGCAGTTTGCAGGTTTTGGTTGGTAACAGAATTACATGATGTGGTAAAAATTACAAGACTGACTATTTTTGGAATAAAACATCAAATTGGTACTCAATGTTGGTCCACTATATGGACCACAGTATTTCCAAGTTCTAATTAAAAAAAACAATTGCACTGGCTAATAATTATTCACAATATTTCGTATTTAATTCAAGACCAATTGAAGGCATTTGTTGAACTCCTGTTTATCTATTTATCTGATCAAATGAGGCAGTCACTATGATCAGCAACATCATGCCAGAAAAGTGATATAGGTCAGTCCCCTTGAAAGAAGTTGTCATCTCAGTTTCAGAACCACGGGAAAACATTTGTATTTTTTATAATCGTCCTCTTTAAGTCCAGATTTGTTTGTGGTTCACTGCACCGGCTTTATGTTGCGAATTAGACTGATCTCATGCTAGTCTTTTGAACTAAATACTTCTTAATTTACCGATGGCTAAGGTGATGCGTTCATGCAGAATATTCTGACTTTTCCTGGCAACAAGCATGGTAAAGTCATTTGGTTAGATCACATTTGCGTTACCTATATCACTTCATAGAGTACTTGGGCAATAAACTTCAACCATATATTTGGAAAAGAAATGCCATGTAGAATTTCTTTGAAAAGCCATCAAAACATTCTGCAAATGATCTTTGGTAGATATCTGGCTAATCTTGTTGATTTACGTGGATTACTGCTGCCTTTCTGTGTTGTATCATATATTACAAATGGGACTCGATACAGATGGTATATATTTTTGAATCCATAAATAGTTTTTGTAAGTATTTTCCAAAGATTCTATTAATGATTAACTGAAGTATTTTCCCATTATTAATTTCTTATGAATTAGAGTGCAAGTGAAAAGAAACAGGCAGTTATCTTCTTGTGATAATTGTTAACAGATGGTCTTGCTTGCCAAGTGTTCTTGTTTGCCAGTATATATCTCCATTACTTCTCAAATTCTCATAGGCATTTGTCCAATTATGATGTGTACATGTCTAGATAAAACACTCTTGTATTTGGACTATTGATGCAAACTGTGACTACAAATACAATCAAACCACATTGCACCTCTGACAAAGTGTTAGGGGTGAGGTTGGCTATGGTTACCGACATCTTTTTCTTTATCTTTTCTTTCCCCACTTTTCTCTCTCTACATTCTCTATCAACAGTCTCCACCTCCTCTCATTTCCTGCTGTTCTCCATTCTTATTCTAGTCTTTCCAGATCTCTCATAACGCGCAGTCAGTCATCCCATCAAATTTTCTTTCTTCCTTGCTTCCTTTTTCCTTCCCCTTTCTGGGTTTCTGATTCCTCTCAGTTTTTCATCTCCCATTCTTTCCACATGACCAGCCCGTTTCAACCTTCTCCTCACCAGTTAGCTCCGATGGCAATTGTTGACATATTTTGGGCAAGATAGAAAAACAGTGAGGTGGCCCACATTGCTTGTCGTGTAGGAGGGAAAACACTGACTTCGAGGGCATAGCTTTATCTAAATACACGTCCACCTGTCAATTTGCCATTCTAATATCAGTTTGGTGACAGAAATGTGAGCTGAAAGGGGCTACCATGTCCTATGACTTGGACATCATAAAACAGCAGGGCCACTGGGAAATAGTATTTTTTAGTTGCATGACCTAAATTTGTTGTCCTACTGAAGCCAAACCTGTCTGTCATCCCATGGAGTACCCATCAGGTGGATAATATAATGCAATGGCATTATCATTTAATTTAGGGTAATGTTGGACTGGTGGGTCTGATGGGTTTTGGTCTATGATCACTGCATGTATCAGTGGAAAATATATTCTACAGTGGCACCATCTTGTGGGCAAAACATGCAAACTGACACTGACATTTATTGAATAGTTTTGGATAATAAGCACTGCATATATCTGAGAAAACCTCTTCAAATATTCGATGGGATGAAGGCGAGTTAAGGCAATTCTAAAGCCATAATTGATTTTGGAAGTTGGCGAATTGTTGAGTAAACTGATGTTTGTGTGGTTTCAGCTCAAAGCGTCACCAGTGACATTGGTGACGCAGTGCAACATGACTGGGGATCACTTTGTTTATTCTAACGTTCTTCACCACTTGAATGACATGGCCCCTCAGTCATTAGAGAACTCCACAGAATCATCCATCCATGTATTGTCTCACCTTCCAAGCAGCCGGCCAAGATGAGTTTGTATTAGTTGTGGAATAGAATCTCGTGACAGAACAAGACATCAAAAATATTAAGCATCTAGTTTTAATGGTTTACTCAGTTTTACCTTTGGGTGCGCTCGTGTTTAGATCATATCATAGTTCTGGCACAAACGTTTGACCCAGAAGAGACATGCTATCCAGTGTCAGTGACAGGCTGCAATATACCAGGAACCAAAACAGGACTTTAGAAGTATCTTCAACGTGCAAACATAATAATGAGCGAAGTTTGATGTTGCTAGATTCCAAGATATTTCGTTGCAATTACATGAGTGACCATCCTGCTGATTACATGATGGATAAAACACATATCACAAATCTGGATTAAATCATGTTTCAAAAAATGAACTCTGCGACATACTGGCAATCGGAGAATACAACACGGTCACCGGGTGTCATCACATACCCACAGTTTGTGACCTTTGACATGACCAAGGTGTTCATGGTTCAGAACATCCTGGCAATATTTATCAGGCCTAATGACAACCCGTCGACCTGTTATTTGGACAGGTAAAATGTGTTGTTGATGGGTAGAAACATAGCTGGATGGGTGACGGCTGGGTAAAAAATAAGGAGCAAAAAAGGTCATAAAAAACATAGATAATGGCAGGTATGACTAGAACATAGGTGTGCATGTGTGTGACATGGGTATTTGTAGCTAACTTAAGGTCAATAAACACATCTGAAATGGCTTGTATATACACATGAATTAACATCCACATGTCTACCAAAAATGTGTGACTGGTAAAATTGTTATCCTGCATAAACCCTGTTTGTTGGGTCATTCTGAGCAGTTCTTTACAAGTGTGAATTTTTGTGGTCAGAATATTGTGATTATATTTTGAAGGCCTTTTGTGTGGAAGGTAGACAGGTGTTTGAGGTCGAGTTCAGTCATACTCCAGCATTCGGAGCCATAGTTAGGAGAGTTGAGAGGACACAACTTTGGTATAGCTTAGTTTTGCTCTTGTAGAATGTATTGCTGATCTCCAGACAGGTTTCAGTCTAAAGAAAGCACCTCTCCTGCGGTAACGGAATTACAATTCAGAATTTTTTGAGCTGATGTAGTTTACATTTTTTCTTTCAGTGTTAATCTAGAATGGAAACTTAAGCACGGCTTAAAATGCACACCATTCCCTATAAGACACAACTTGGTAACTTTTAATGAATGTAATAAATTGATTAAAATATGGCTGTTTACATTTTACACAGACATTGTTGATATCAGTAATATCAATTGTTACCATATATGTCAAGATATATCATCTGAAATCTGCAGTCTTCATCTGGACAGTTTTTTGGGTCGTCCAAGTTTGTTTTTGGAGGTGTCCATCTAATTTCTCTTTGGGGGATGTTGTCATCTTCTGTCTTAAGACATGGCTGATCCGTCTCCATCTTCTAGTGAAATCTTGTTCATATTGTTAATGGCATAGCTTTGTGCGAGACCCGTCCACCCAGCATTTGGATGGTTAAAACCCGTTGTGGATGGATAGAAACATCACAGACAGGTGGTGACAAGGTAAAAACTAAGGAGCAAAAAAGGTCTCTAAAATCATATCGATGATGACTGTTATGTATTAAAAATGGGTGTCATTTGTATATGTAGTTTATTTCAGGTGATGAAACACATCTCAACTGGCTTGTATACATGTACATATATATTAACATCCACCTATCTACCAAATATGTTATCCGGTATAAAGGCGTTTGTTGGCTTGTTCTGAGCGGTTCTTTGTTTGAATTTTTTGGCGAGAGTGTCCTCAATATATTTTGAAGACTTTTTTGTGGAAGGTAGACAGGTGTTTAAGGTTGAGTTCTGCCATCCACCAGCATTCTGAGCCATAGCTAGGAGAGTTATAGGACAGCTTTGGTATAGCTTAGTTTTGTTCTTCTAGAATATATTGCTGGTATCCAAACAAGTTTCCGTCTGAAGAAAGTAGGCCTACCTCTGGCAATTCCGCGGTAACAGAATTACAATTCACAACATTTCTATGCGCATATTGTTTATATTTTCCTATTCAGGATGTGTCTAGAATGGAAACCTAAACATAGTTTGAAATACCATTCCCTATACGAAACAGAGGTAGCTGTTAAGAAATGTAACAAATTGGTGAAATCATGGCCGTTTCAATTTTGATAATGGAATTACACAGATATTGGTAATACCAATAACATCAGTTTTTAACAAATGTCAAGACATATCGTCTGAAATCTGCAATCTACCAAGGCTGACAGCTAACATTAATACTAACCCTATAACACAACCTTGTATTGAATAGAATTTTATTCAAAATATATGAACAGTTCTTTTATAATGAACAGGTTTGTGTTGGTAACAGAATTACAAGACTGACTATTTTTGGAATAAACCATCAAATAATGTATTCATACTTATTGTTACTCTTCTGTTTGTTTTCATAACACTGTATCTCTATAATCTAATTAAAAAACAATTGTACTGGCTAATAATTATATACACTATCGAACAATGTATTTTGTATTTAATTCAAGATCAGTCGATAGCAATTGTTGAACACCTGTTCATCTATGGCTCAGGGAGGACATTAATATCACAACCTTGATCAGTTGAAGCAGTCAATATAATCATCAACATCATGCTAGACAAATTTACAGAGTTTAATGCTTTACAAAGAAGTTGTCACCTTAGTTTAAAAACCTGGGAAAACAAATTTATTTGTATTTTTTTCACAACCATCCACTTAAAGTCCCAATTTGTTTGTCAATGCCTACTGTATTCTCAAGATTTATTGCCCTTTACTGCTGTCTTCTTTGTCATCTTCATTGCCTAAAATTTGAAGAAGTTCCTTAGGGATGCTTATTTGACATGAATATGTGCATCAATTGCAAACAATGTAACTGCCTCCCGACTGTGAATCTTTGGACAGGTCTGCTTTATGTTGGGAATTATACTGATCCCACTCCAGTCACTTGAACTTGGTGGTTTTGAATTCAATAGTGTGACATTTCCTGGCAGCAATTAAACTCAACCTGATATCACTTTAGAGGATGCTTGGAGAGTAATAAACCTTACTTTAGCTGCATGTGGAAAAAACTGTGTAGAATGTCTTTGAAAGTCCATCAAAACATTCTGCAACTAATCTCGTGAATCTTGTCAATTTCCAAGGATTACTGCTGCCATTATTTGTTGTATCAAATGCTACAGATGGTACCTTTCTGAAACCACGAACTGTTTTCATATGTATTGTCCAAAGATTTGATTCATAGCTAACTGATATACTGTCCCAGTGCCTGTGTTGATTTCTAATGCAAATAGGTCCCATTATTAGTTTCTTAAATTATGATGTAGAATGCAAGAGGAAACAAAAGTTTTATTAGCTTCTTTTTACCGTTGTCAACATATGTTCTTGCTTGCCGATATATCTCTCCATCAATTCTCATACTTGCTGTCTGTGGTGTGTGAAGTGTAGTAAACCTGTAACAGCCTCCACATGCAGTTCATCTCAAAGGCATTGATGCACTTGTAATCTCTGCTTTGATGGTCTCAGTTTCACAGCCATATAAGAAGACTGATGTTATCAATGCTCTCAGCAAACTCATTCTGACTTCAATAGATATGTTCAAGATGATCTGTCAAGGTGAGCTTCAGCTTTGCCAATAATGGTGTAGCTTATGGATTAGATAAATCACTATAAAACTTAATGTTGTGAACCCCATTGGCCATGGGTCCCACCACCCTTTGGGTGTCGGCCAACCAAAACACAACAATAGTAGACCAACTTGTAACATTGTAAAGATACATTTGCTTGTTTGTATTGTGTTTTATTGATGTTAACAATGTTCTGAGAACAATGTTCTGAATAAACTTTAATTCATAAAAACTCCATTTCTGTCCACCAGTCAGGACAATTGTAGTGAAGTAGGTATCTTAGTGGATACTCAGAGTACAACAACAATGAGAGTTTGACCAGGCAAGACACAGAGGTGTTAATCCAGCCTGCAGCATGTCCACTAGTGAGGACAATAACAATGGAGTAGGTGTCAAAGCAGACACTCTGTGTAGTATGGGGGAAATTTTCAAAGTAAACACAATAGCTACAGAAGCATTTTGGACTACTGACCAACACTCACATCCAGGTGATAAAGAGCCCCTGGACATGTCCAATAGATAAAACAAAGGACCAGGGCTGTCTTTCTTGCCCAACATTTGCCAGCACATATTTTCTTCACCAGACTTATGTATGTACATCATATATACATGTTTTGCTAACTCTCCAGTTGTCCATACAATAACTTTATTAATGTTTTAACATAATTTATAAACATATTAACAGTTTGTTTTAAGAAATCACATACCACTCCCCAAGCTTCTTTGGACTTTCACACCCTACAAGCCCCTAAACTCTGCCTCATGGATGAGATGTTCCAACTGGGGCACAAACTAACCATCATCTGGTCTAGCTGTCACACTTGTGTCCTGCAAAGTTACTTTGACATCAGCAGAGTCTAGTTCTGTTGGACATCTACACCCAGAGCACCTCCCAGGGGTGTAAATATTTTGTGATGAAATCATTGAACAAATACATTATTTTCAAGCAGCGAACAGTGTCTTTCTATCTGCGACATGAAGCTAGCTACTTATGCTTCTGAGAGAAGCTGAAATGGTGATAAATTGAACAGGTCTGCCAAGGAAGTAAAGTGTCAAGTGCATTGACCAGACCTGAGGATACTGCACTATAATATATATATATATATTATATATATATAATATATATAATAATAATAATAATATAGTTTTCTATAGCGCTAATTCCCGCATGGCGGATCGATGCGCTGTACAAGACATATCATTAATGTATTAATAAATATAAATGTATATTATATAAATTAGTATAAATCAAAAGAAATTTTGGTTTTAAGATGTACACTAGTAAACCTTTGTATGTAAATTATATAAATCATATAAATCAATTTAAAATAAATTAAACACTGTTTTAAAGATGTATAGTATTAAACCTCTGTAAATTTTATAAATTAATATAAAATTAAAACATTTACTAAATCTGTGTACATAAATTATCTATACATCAATCTAAAACATATACACTGATTAAAACGTGTATAACAATAAAACAAAATTCTAAAGAAGTGTCCGTCATTTCATAACATTTGAATTAATTAAAATGTCTAATAAAAAGATAGATCTTTAAACACTTTCTAAACATAGATAATGGTCCAGATGCACGAATGTTCACATATACGAATATATATATATATATATATATATATATATATATATATATATATATATATATATATATATATATATATGTGGACTGTATTCTAGCTGTGTACTTGGGGTGCAGTGACTATGTATTCAAACTGTGTACTTGTGGTGCAGTTACTGTGTATTCAAGCTGTGTAGTTGCAGTGTAGTGACTGTATATTCTAGTTGTGTATTAGGGGTGAAGTGACTGTGTGTATTCTAGCTATGTACCAGGGGTGTATCAACTGTATTCTAGCTGTGTTTTGGGGTGTAGTGACTGTATTCTAACTATGTTACTGGAGGCATAGTGACTGTGTATTCTAGTTGTGTACTGGGGGTACAGTGACTGTTTATTCTAGCTGTGTACTGGGGGTAGAGTGACTGTGTATTCTAGCTGTGTACTGGGGGTAGAGTGACTGTGTATTCTAGCTGTGTACTGGGGGTGAATCCACCTTGAATTAATTCTAGCTGTGTAGTGGGGGTATAGTTGGTTAGTGGCTCTGTATTGTAGAGCTCTATGTAATGTGGGGTGTAGTGATTGTATATGCTACCAGTGTTTCCCTTGAGTAAAATTATATGCGAGGTGGTACGATGGGCTGAGCAAGCTCCAAAGGCATGATGTCACACTATGTGGATCCGGCGAATGGCCAGCCAGAGTTGTTTTTAAAAACTATCTTCAAAATTGTAGTACAAGTTAACTTACTTTGGACCTTAATTGTCAATGATGAGTATGACGTTTCGACCAGTCATCTACGGGCCTTATTCACGTACTGGTGTCATGAGTGTTGCCTTAGATTTCGGCGGGATAATTTGGTTGTAGATGGCAGGCAGATGGTATGGACCCTGGTCTATGTTCATGGTAGGGACTCTTGTTTTTTATATATATATATATATATATATATATATATATATATATATATATATATATATATATATATATATATGGCCTCCTTCACTTTTCTCTTGTGCCAGTTGGATTCACAGGTCAGTACTTTAGTGTTCTTCATGGACACTGAGTGTCCTGTGGCCCGACAATGGTCTCCTGCTCCTGTTGGTTTATCCAGGTTTGTATGTTCTTTGAATCTCTGGCTGAGTGTTCTCTATGTATGTGTGGCTGCTTTCGATGTCACACGTGATGTTATAGATGGTTCCACGTCTGTGTTCTTTAGGTGTTTTGTCTTTAGGGTGTACTACCATCGAGCGGAGGGTGTTCACCAGCTTGTGGTATATATGTGTGTTATGTGACTTATAAATCCGGCCAAGCTGTTCTGATAATCCTGCCATGTATGGTAGTCCCAGCATAGGCCTTTGTGGGTTGTTATTCGTGCTAGGTGCTCAATGATGGGGGGTGGGGTGCTGTAGAGATGGCTACTTTCTCTAATTGTTTCATGTAGCAATTTGCTACTAGGGGAGATATAGGTGATCTCATAGCTGCACCATGTCTTTGCTGGTAGTAAGCCCCATTTGATACAGGGCTTTATATAGGATCACATTTTTGCCAGTCACAACTTTGGGTAAAAACCTAATGATACATGTCTACAATTTTGGAAGACCTTTTTTTGCTATGCTATTTTTATATGCGATAACACAATAATATAATAATGTCTTATTTAATGACATTTTTCAATTATTACAACCATGCGTAATAAAAAAACAAGTTACATTATGTCGCAGTGTAAATGAAAAAATTACGGAAATTATGCAGTCATTATATACAGTACTCTCAAGCAATGTTACATGTCTACAACAAATTATCAATAAATCTTCAAAAACAACCTCATTGCCATACTCTTCATAACAAAATAATACATTCTGTAAAATCATCATAAACGAAGTACACCATTTTACCTTCGCAATTACTACAACACATCAATAAAATAATAAGTCATTACATATGCTCTACTGCAATGACAGTAATCGTGTCATCCAATCTAGCCGGCGTGGCCGTAGCCGGGCTAACGTTCTCGGCTGACAGCGACACGCTAGCAGTAACGACGTCGTCGGCAGCCTCATTGGGGACATCAGCACGATGTACATCGGCTGTTACTGTGAACGAGTCAGTGACAGTCGATGTCGTCGGCGGTGAAGGTGTTGCCGTAACAGTTGGCGTCAGTTTTGCAGTGAAAAACTTTGTTATTGTGGTTAGTTTGGGAACCTTCAGCTTCAGAGGTGGAGGCATTGCGTGGACGATAATATGTAATGTTTATTCGTAGCCACGTGAGTCGCTAACGAGGCCTCGTTTTAAAGTTGATCATTCCCGGGAGTCACTCCAGACATAAACGCCATAAAGTCGAAATGTTAATAATATACAGGCATATAACACTTGTATATTTTATTACGGATATAAATTCCCTCACGTATATGTAATTTATATGTATTTTTGACGCTTTGAAAAGTGCGCATAATCCGTATTATGAAATTTGTGTTACTAGTTAATTCATGCCCATTATTATTGACGTGTGGCACCCCAAAGGAATTAACCAATCACGTATGCTATTTGCGAAATGGTTGTTGGGGCATTAACGCATTGCTTTGACCCCTCTAGCAGCAAACGAAACCACATGTACGACTGCCGCTGTGAGTAGGCGCCCTACACGCATGCGTAAAATGAGCTTCTTGCGCTGCGCTACTGCTACGCCTGCAGTGTACGCGTGAATAGTGTGGTGGTAGGCATCTTTGAGCGCTGTGCTAGGAATTCACAGTACTGGAAATATTTGTTTCTGGGGAATACAGAACACGTTATATTCCAGTGATGACACGGTGACACCCGTCATATAAACTGCCAGGACGGGGCCTTATCACACTGTGACGGGTTGAAACCCGTCCTCGAAAAATTTACCCCGTCCATATTTGAAATTGCCCGTTCAAATGACGGGTGGACGGGTCTCTAGATAAAGCTATGATTTGATATGAAATAGTTCGTATTGAAGCAGAAGTCGAGGAGCTCAACTATCTGTGGGATTGTCATTTCCGTGTGGCTGGATAGGGTGTCATCTTCTTGTAGTCTCTCTGTGATGACTTCCAGTGGCTTATCTGGTGTCTTCTCGTTATATAGCTCTACTTTCCGTTATAAAGCTCTACTTCCCGTTATAGCTACTTCCTGTTATAGCTACTTTTTATTCCCGTTGTAGCTACTAATTAAGTTTGACGTTATAGCTACTTTTCTATTTCTCCATTTTATAATGTAACAAGATAAGGGATTGTGAACTATTTCATCTCCATCCAGCTGATGTCCATGAGTGCTGTGACATCATATGACACCAGTTTCCGAGCAGGTGGTATTTCTAGGCCTCTTAGCATGTCAACTAGTTCCTTGGTGTTTTTGATGCTGTGACAGTTCTTACCCACAAGGGAGGGGGGGCTGAGAATGCTAGCCATGTATTTGGCTGCATTGTATGTAATACTGCCACAAATGGATACTATCGGCCTAAGCGGTGTGTTGTTTTTGTGTATCTTAGGTGTTCCATACAATTTTTGGGGTTCTTCCGACTCTGGGTATAGCTTCCAGTACAGTTTGTGTGAGATGGATCCATTTCTCTTCCACTTCCTTAGGATGTTGATCATTCTGTTTTTGAATTTGTGCGTGGCGTCTTTGCTAAGTCTGGTGTACGTGTTCGTGTCCCCCACCATGTCGGTCATTTTCTCTCTATATTCGGTAGTGTTTATGATTACCGCGGCTCTACCTTTGTCTGCAGGGAGTATCTTGATGGAGTTGTCTTTTTTCAGTGTCTGTATAGCAATCCTCTTCCCCTTGCTGATGTTAGATTTCGGGAGTTTAGCTTGTTTGATGGTACATACAACCACCCCTCTGAGTTCGTCTGCCGCGGTCTCTGTCATGTATTTCGCGACTACCTCAGTACCGGCTATGATTTCTGTGACCGGGAGGGTAGTCAGAGTAATGGCAAAGTTTAAACCTTTACTAACTATATATCATTCATCATCACTGATCTGCCTATCGCTCAGGTTCAATACCCACCTGTTTGTGTCTATGTCGGTGTCTGTCACTTCTTTCTTAGTTTCAGATTTTTTGTAAAGTCTCTCGAACTTGCTTTGTTGTCGTAGCCTAGTTTCCTCGAATGTGACATCATTTAATAATTTATGCCATTAAGTTCCTCTGTGCATAAGTTGAACCTTTTTAAATACATTATTATAAGAGATATGCCAACAAATAAAAAATTGATTACATAGTATGACTTTTAATTGAATCTAATTATAGCGTGATTCACGTTACAGCAAATGGAAAACACAAAAAAGTCACTTCATACATGACAATTTTCTCCTTAAAATATAAATGATAGCAAACAATGAATACCCTTGTGTGAAACACAAATAAATAGGGTTTCAAAAAATGTCATTAGTGATTTGAAATGTTGTCAATAACATACAAACATATTATATAATCAGCGTGACTCGCGTTACTGTGACTCACATTACATGAAATCCATTATCATAGATAAATCATTTGTAATATTTTAGCATGAGGGAAATTAATTTTTCAGTCTGTAATTTAGATAGCACACAACATTACACTTAAAAACATACATTACTCTTCTAAAATAATGTTGTAGTAAATAATGCACACTTGAACATGGTGTTTAATTCCAGAAATATTTCATTATTTTAAAAGAAATACACAAGGTGATTATTTTTCATAAAGGTTGCCTTTGCAGTTACTTTGCAAGACCACTTACATGCAAATACATATTCATGAAATTTTCAAAATATGTAATGCGAGTCACATGGAAATGCCCATTACAAGAAAAGACATCACTAATATTTCTTCAACTTTGCTGCTATGATTCTTCTTTAACCATGGATTTTAAAAACACTTCTTGCTTTCAAACATGAGATAAAAATATTCACATATTCGTTACTCATGTTATGTGTTGACCACCATTAAAACTTCTGACAATATGTACTAACATGAATAACATATAGAAGAAGTTCTATACATAAAGAATTGTTAGTATTTATCCACTTCATCAACATATATAGTATTTGGTTCATTTGAATATTGACATGGAAATGGGCAGATGAATCAAGATTGGTGTCCCAATGAACAAGTTTTACTATTCGTCAGGAGGTGAAGTGAACTATGTTTTGAGCAACCCTAACTATCCTCATCATTGTACGGCTGTACTGTCCCATTGTTGGGCGAAGGCCTCAGCATGCTGCTTCCACATCTGCCTATGTTGTGCTGTTCTCTCTGTCAGATCAGACGGTACCCTTCCAGTAGACATCTAGTTCGTCTCTTCACAGTCTTGCCAGTCTTTCTCTAGATATTTTCGCTTCATAGGGTTTCCAGATGGTGATATGCGATGTCCATTGGTTCTCTCATATTTCGCTGACGAGCCCTGCCAAAGTCCACTTCCGTCTTCTTACTTGTTCAATCACGTCAAAGACCTTCATCTTTTCTCTTTCCCAGATGTTTATTTTCTGTCCCGGTATGTGATGTTTATCTTTTTTGTGCAGGTGCCAGGGCTTTATGGAGGATAAAATTATTGCCAGTCACACGTTTTGGTGGACACATGGATGTTAAGTGTTAAGCCAGTTGACAAAATTTTAAATATATGTCTGATGACCTGAAATGGACTACAAACACACGTGTGACACCATTTTCGC
>JAODUO010002581.1:25000-27500 GCA_025642075.2 Ridgeia piscesae
TGTCCAAAATGTACATCCGACACAGCTGAACTGCCCACATGTAATTTTTGTCAGGATAGCTATATGCAGAGACCCGTTGATCCGTCATTTGGACGGGTGAAACTTGTTGTTGATGGGTTGAAACATAGCTGGATGGGTGGTGGACGGTAAAAACTAAGGAGCAAAAAAGTATAATAAAATCATAGATAATGGCAGTTATACCTTGAAAATAGATGTTTATTTCAGGTCATTAACACATCTCAACTGTCTTGTTGAGCAATTGTTTTGTGAATTTTTTGTGGTAAGAATATCCTCATTATATTTTGAAGGTATTTTGTGTGGAAGGTAGACATGTGTTTGAGGTCAAATTCAGTCATACTCCAACATTCGGAGCCATATTAGGAGAGTTGAGAGGACACAACTTTGGTATAGCTAAATTTTGCTCTTCTAGAATGTATTGCGATCTCCAGACAGGTTTCTGAAGAAAACACCCCTGGGTGTTTATCGCCAATTCTACGGTAACGTAATTACAATTGAGAAATGTTTTTGAGCTGATGTTGTTTACATGTTTTCATTCAGATTGTATCTAGAATGGAGACTTAAACACAGCTTGAAATACTCACCATTCCCTATAAGAAACAGTGTTAGCTTTTAAGAAATGTAATAAATTGATGAAACTATGGCCGTTTAAATTTTGGTAACACAATTACACATACATTTTAAATATCAGTAACATCAATTGTTAACATATGTCAAGTCAAATGTTATGAAATCTGCAACCTGCTAGTGCTGACTGACAGCTAGCGTTAATAAAAATCATATAACATGACCTTGTAATGGATAGAATTGTATTCATGATATATGCACCATTCTTTACAGTGTGCAGGTTTTGGTTGGTAACAGAATTACATGATGTGGTAACAAAATTACAAGACTGACTATTTTTGGAATAAAACATCAAATTGGTACTCACTGTTGGTCCACTATAAGGACCACAGTATTTCCAAGTGCTAATTAAAAAAACAATTGCACTGGCTAATAATTATACACAATATTTTGTATTTAATTCAAGACCAATTGAAGGCATTTGTTGAACTCCTGTTTATCTATGGCTCATAGAGGATATTACTGTCACAACTCTGATCAGATGAGGCAGTCAATATGATGCAACAGTATTCCAGAAAAGTGATATACCCCCCGGGGGTAGGTCAGTCCCCATGAAAGAAGTTGTCATCTCAGTTTCAGAACCAGGGGAAAACATTTGTATTTTTTTATGATCGTCCTATTTAAGTCCACCGGCTTTATGTTGGGAATTAGACTGATGTCATGCTAGTCTTTTGAACTAAATAATTCTTAATTTACCCGTGGCTTAGGTGATGCGTTATTTAATCCCATTTTTCCCCCGGAAACATCTTTACCATGGATTTCTCTATCCTGTTTGTCTAGGAGTGTGATCCGTCTGTCTTGGCCTAGTTTCTGCAGTCTGCTGACTTTCCTCAGACTCTATGATGCCATGATCGTTTCTCGTATGATATCTTGGTTGTATTTCTTGATGTCTTTTTTGCTTTCTTTTTGATGGTCTTGTAATTTCTGCATATTCCATTCATTGCTTATCGTCGGGTTTATCATCAGGGCTCATGTTGATGACAATATCCTTGAATTCAGTGGCTTGTTAATTGCCTTATTTACTCTTGACATGCTTTGTTGGATTATATCTTTGATGGTTTTGCTCTGGTGCCTATGTTGTCTAGTTCTTGTGTCTTGATGTTGACCATTCTATCAAAGTGTCAACTCTTTTGTTTATAATTTCAAGCCCAAATTAGCTTGTTGCTGTTTCCTAAGGTTTGTACTTTTCCCTATTTGTGCTTTGAAATTTCCCATCACTGTCATGTAGTGGTTTGGTTTCCCTGAAGTCACATCAATTATTTTTCATTGTGGAAGCTGATTATGGCTTCTTCTGAGTATGATGTTTTGGTGCATATATTGCACTATTTTGTTTGTAGCCTTTGTTATACAGGGAAAAAGTTCTGCTACTCTGGGTCTGATGCTGTTTACCCTCGTTATAGGGTCTTTCCATTTCCTGTTTATGAGAAAGGTACTCCTGCTTGGCCATTGCCTGCCCTAGAATGGTATGTAGGTGGCCGCTTTGATTTGTAAGGTAGTGAAACATTCTTCTCATCTTCTCACTTCTCCGATTCTGATTACATATCATAAAAGGGGCCATCTTGTTTTCTCTCTCTGTCTCTCTGTCTCTCTGTCTCTCTGTCTCTCTGTCTCTCTGTCTCTCTGTCTCTCTGTCTCTCTGTCTCTCTCTCTCTCTCTCTCTCTCTCTCTCTCTCTCTCTCTCTCTCTCGCTCTCTCTCTCTCTCTCTCTCTCTCTCTCTCTCTCTCTCTCTCTCTCTCTCTCTCTCTCTCTCTCTCTCTCTCTCTCTCTCTCTCTCTCTCTCTCTCTCTCTCTCTCTGTCTCTCTCTGTCCCTCTCTGTCCCTCTCCTCTCCTCTCTCCTCTCCCTCTCCCTCTCC